>CABFWO010003975.1:0-21308 GCA_902155825.1 Timema genevievae
TCTGCAGTCATGTGTGGAGGTATAGCATACCACGCGGGCGTGAGCCAGTAAGTTGCTACCTTACAATCTCGACGGAGGGTACATATACACATATCTTTAATTATATTTTCAATTAATAAATAAAAAAAATGCATTTACTGGTTTTTTCCTTAATGTTATGAATAGTGAGCATACCCTTAGGATATTTGTTTGTTTACTTATGTGTTTATTCATCCTTTTTTGGAAATTATACTTTTAGGACGGCCGTCAAATAATCATTCCCGTAACCAGATGAGTTGCGTGCTCTGAGTTTCAGGTGTCTGTACTCAGACAATTGAAACAATTGCTCAAGCGACTCACTCTGATTGTGTTAGTAAATTTTTTAGAACTATTGGAGCCTTCTATTTTGAGTAGTTGAGTAAAAGAAGTTTCAACATATTAAAATGGCGAAACACTACATGAACAGACTTGTTGATGGACAAAAATAAATAGTAATCATAATAACAAAAAAACATATTTAAATGGCTAAGCACTACACGAATTTATTATCTTCAGCATTTTATTTGTATTTCATCCATTACTGTCTGAAATATTTTAATTCCCTTGACAATATGTTTTATGCACCCCGTCTTACTACTCTTTGAGCTACCAACATATTTCCATTAATAGTGCAAAAATGAGGAGGGTAGAGCTAAGAGTAAATAAACCCACATTTGCATGGAGAGTGGGAAACTATTAATTCTAAGACACCCTATATTTATCTGAAGGGTGTTAAAACACAAATCTTCCCACCACCGGCAACCCAGTATAATAGTGACACCTTAGACCATGTTTTGGGGCTTCAACAATACTTCTTATAAAATTATTACAACAGTTTTCACGAGTTATATAATATTAATGAATGGGAACTGTTATTCTACCTGCTTACAATAGAACAGGTGATATGTTCTCATGTGTAAACAAGGACATGTTCTAGGAAATATAAAGTAACTGGACGTGCAAAAATATTGTGTGAGAGACGCATAATGGGTTGCGTGTTATTACAACGACTGAAAAGAAGTAGAACGAGCGCAACGCAGTAGGAAACTGAGGGTTGCGATAAGGGTTTATGGAGGGTTGTACAAACACGACCAGATAAACAGACTTAAGGTGTTTTCTGTTTGGCAGGTCACAACAAATGTTAAGCCGTTATTTAATCAAGTGATCACGTAAAAAAAAGTCAACTAATTATATTCTTGATGTTGTTGGTTTGAATAAGATAGTAAATATATATATGAATAAAAATATAATAATGGTTAATTATAAAAATTACTTGGCCTACTCATAAAGAAAAACACAAATGAAAATGTATTTTATAAACTCGTATTCGTTTATATAAGTTTTTTTTGTTTCAATTTAAACTAGGTCAGGGACATAGGTCTGAGTTATGGGTAGCTAGCTGTAGCGATAGCAAAATTATAAACAAATCATAATTAAAGCGAGCCATAGTTCCACAGCACATCTACAACTTTAATTAATGTTTCCTACCTAGGATAGTTTCAGGTGTTTTAAAACTCTCAGAACCGGTAGGGAGCCTCTGTTTATATACTTTTCTCACGAAGAGTGAATTTAAGGCTATACTTTTAAGTGTTTGAATAATTGTATTCTATTCTCGACCCCCTTTTAATTTCATTTGGCTGCTCTAAAAACTTAACACATAAACATGAATAAATGTTTAAGGTCTTAAATAATTGACAAATATTGATTAAACGTAATAGAATATTAGTGAAAATATCACTTATTACTTTCTTATATAGATAACACATTATAGTGGTGAAATTATTTGACATTAAAATTATGACGAATTTGTCTCCCATGTATAAAAAAACAAAATTTGGGTCGAATTATATTTGATCTATTCGTCAAACTAAGGGTAGTATACTGATTTTAGAAAATTACAAATGTTTCAAAAATAGCTCCAATGATTTTGTTTAAAATAGATACATTAGGTGTTTGTGACATAATAAATAACACTTTATACATTTTTTGGGAAAAAATTATTTAAGACTAGTTAACTTACGATAACTAAATTTTGATTTTTTAAAAATATTGCTTTGATATTTTTTGATCAAAGTGGTTTACATAACAACATCATGTTAGAGTAGTTTACTGATGAATAGTTTTAAAAATTTTAATATTTTTAAAACAAATTTATTTGTACAAAAATTATATCTAAAGAGGTTTTATACGATTTACAAAATAATATTTGTTTTTCTGAAATAAACTTATTGATGTGTACTTTACAGATAACTGATCTTTGAAAATGTTGTAACAAATTATAACATTCTATATGGTAAATTATGCACGATTATGTTGTTCTATTTGTTTGGCACAGATTTGTTCTAACTAAGCCAAAACGAAGTATTATTCAAATTTATAGTTCCTAATTTATATATATATATATATTGAATATATATGAGATTACTGGCATATCCTTGAAAAATCGATTCTGTTGGTACTTGGTGACACCAGTTTGATCCCAGATTAAGCTAATTAAGATATTTTATATTTGTAGATATGGAATTTTTATCTAATTAAAAATATACATACGCTAGGACTATTGTTTTTTAGGCATAATGTCCTCGGTTAAGTTAATCTTAAAATCATATTTTAATATAATTTCAATTAAAAAAAATTCCCTTCTAATAGTTCGTCGCAGCATATTACTACCCTTTTGGTTTATTTACAAACATATTGATTACGCTATTGCGTTAAGGATGAAGAAGGTTGAATTCAGAGGGAGCATACCTGAATTTAAGTGGAGTGAAAGGGGTAAGCCATTTATGAAAAATAGCCCTCAGTAAACCCGACTGGGATTCGAATCTGAATCTCCTCTACATAAGCAGTCCAGCATATTACGAAAACATTCGACAATGAATGTTATAAAGACCATAATAGAAATAAAAATGAACAACATTATTTTTATTAGTAAAATATGAACAAAGGATGGCTGGCCCCTTGGTCAGCATTCCTGACTATTGATCTAGATGTCCCGGGTTTGATTCCCGGAGGTAGCATGGTAATTTTCCCGAAGAGGAATTATTCATGTAGTTGCCATGGTATAAATAACTAGGCTTAAGTTAGATTTAAGACTTCTAATGGCATCATAACATCTCATTGGGTCAAAGTAACCGTACCAACATGGTCAAAGTAACTGTACCAATGTGGTCAAAGTAACCGTACCAATATGGTCAAAGTAACCGTACCAACATGGTCAAAGTAACCGTACAAATATGGTATCCCAGCTTCAAAATTTATATCCGACATTACCATAGACGATCAGAAATTTCTAGTAGACAAACCCTGTGGCAAAAATAAAAAATAAATAAAAGATACTAAAGTTTTTAATCGTAAAACAAAACAACATTTCATCTGAACAAAACAATCACGACTTGACGTCTTGTGTGCACTTTAGATACCAAACAACTCCAAAGTGGTACAAAAAACTGTAACGTTTTATCTAGACCAGTGAGATGCAATTGTAGTTGACGGACAGTGATCGATGTAGCTACACTAGCCCTGGGAAGTTTACTTAAAACAAAATTAATTCATCATTGTCACGGAATTCAAATAAAAAAAAAGAAACATTTTTAAACTCAGGATTCCGCCCCTCATTACAATTTTAAAACTAAACAAGTTGTAATTTAGGTCAATATTTGAAGGGATAAGGGATGGTTAATTCCGGCTGTATTTAGACTGACTAAATCAACTGTTGACACAAGAAGTTCCGTGTTGATCACAGAGTTTTCCCACAACATTTTCAATTAAAAATCAACCTCAGCACACGTTAAAAGAGCTTGAAATGAATGTCAGTATCATATTATGTATTATTTTATTCTGAAAAATTAAACTCATTGACCGTGTATAATAGAGTTAATTAAAAAATTCTTTATTTATTTAGTTATTTTAAAAACTTATACCCATAGCCTTCCTAATCCCTAAAACTATTAGCGTAATTAGTACATAGACCTATAACCTGAACGGGTAGTAAAACACAGTGCTGAAAAAATTATACTGATTTTAAGCCAAAAATTTTTTTTTTAAATATTTAAATATAATGAATACAGAATTGATCTAGTTCTAGTTCATATTATGGATATAAGCAACTGATAGTGTGGTAACAAAAAGAGAAAATGGCAACACTAGTGACATTTAATAACTTTTATTAAATTCAGCAATAAAGTTTCGTCAGCTTTTAAGAATTTATATCACGAAATATTTCATAAACTAATGTGAAACTTTATTAAGCCTGTGATTTCAGCCGTCAGATAATATATAGTTACCTAGTTTAATAAAACCTATGGAATAATCATGTAGGCTTGTGATTTCCTGTTAAAAATCATTATTTTTGTAATTATCATATAAAAGTGATATTTTCTCTTCTAGATAATTGCATAGCTACAAAATTAATATACAAAAATGTGACATATATATTACACACTTTGCATGTAACAGAAACGGGTAAAGTAGGACGTGGTGCTAAAAAAATTGATTATACATTATCTTGTGTAAAATTTATCAAGGTTAAAAAAATATTTCAATTAATTGCTATCAAACAACCTTTCACCAATTAGTATGGGTAATAAGTAGATAATAATTTAATATTTTTTATCTGATTTGGATAAAATTAGACTAAAGGTTCTCACCCCAAAAAATTCAAAGTTCTTAGCACCCTTAACCATTTAAGGAAAAAATAATTTACTGATTTTTAATGTCCAAATAGAAAATGATGTGGGTGCCATGAATGAATTAATAGGGTAAAATTGATTTTATCTACGAAATTTTATACACAGTTTATCCTATCAATGATTTGGCCCAACGCAACATTATTATTATTATTATTATTATTATTATTATTATTATTATTATTATTATTATTAGCACCACGTATTACTAACCGTTCGGGTTGTAAATGAAATGGAGGACCTACAGTTTAACATGGAATCCGAACCACGGTGGAGGCCTGGCATTCCACACATTCACAAGTTGTGATTAATAGACACCTTGTCAGAGGTGAAGGAAGGGTTTGGCAATCAGATAATTCTATGCCTGGACCGAGGATTGAACCCCGGACCCTCAGCACAGAGGTCTGACACCTTAACCCTAGACCACAAGGTCACCCCCAACGCAACAATGTATTTATGAGGGAATTGAATTGATCATTTTTTAAATATTTTTTTATTCATTATATTAATTTTGAATAAATAAGATTTTATTCAGAAGGAAAAGTGAAATTCGAAACCGAATACTTTATTTTAAATGCTTTCCAGTGATTTATATAAATTTAAATATCTTAAATCTTTTTTATCTATTGTAGAGTTGGGGTTGGTTAAAATAAAAACATATTAGCCAAGTAATACATTTAAATTTAGATTGTTTGATACAATTCCTTAAGCCGTATTATTTTCAAGAAATCCATTTTTGAATATTTCATCCTTAGAACATGCAGCTAATATTTTATTTCCTTAGTTTTAACACAAGGGTAGTAAATATAATTAAGTAGGATCTTTGAGGGTAGTTTAGAGTAAATTATCCCAAATTAATTTGGGAAAAGGATGAAAATCACCCAATTAACACGATTGGTATTCTAAAGTAGAGGTTAGTGTTAATGGTGACCAATTACAATGTGAGTCTAACAAACTAAAACCATTTGTAATAAATTATCGATATATAATTCGAGTCTATGAGATATATAAAAATAAAAAATAAAAGTATTTTAATTTTTTTTACAGTGTCGTTTAAACAAAGCTGTACTTTAAAAAAAATCCGATTATTTTATTTCAATACCGAATAAAGTGAAAGCTGCGTCACGACGCTCATGCGCATTATGGAAGCCTTGGGGGCGCGCCACCTGTTGACGTCGGGAAAGACACTGGGATCGGGCACCCCGACGCTCTTCCATTCATTCGCGTCCGTATCATCAGGGCGGTGTCACGACCCCTTCTTCCCCTAACCGCGGGGGTGTTTATAAATGTTCACTCTCTAGCCGTGGCGTCGCATTGCTTATCTAACCTCTTGAGTGGATAGTGACGCCTGAGAAAACAGATTGAGGTTTCTGACTGAGTAGCTCCGCACTCAAATATTTAATTGCTTTTTGGCTTTCATTTATAAACAAACATTCGTTGATGTGGTGAAATAAGTTCTTAAGTAATTTTTAAAGATTGTATGTTATTTTATATAACGTGTTTTAATGTCCGAATATAAACTATAATGTATTTTTGAATATTTTGCGAATTTTGTTGCTATACAAGTGTTTGATATACATTTGATACAAATATTCAGTGAATGCTAATGTGGAAAATCATAGTTTTTGAAATTCTATAATGACAATAGCTTTTTATATTAAATTATAATGCATTGAAAAATTAAATATTATTAATCAATATTTTCTAATTATATAGATACAGGGAATATTTTATATTACGTCTATTTAACATTTTTAATATTTGATTATATCCATAAATACCAAATATTTATTTTATTTCCTAGAGTTTTCTAAAACATTTTTTTAAACTTGTAATTATATAGTTTTTTAATGTTCTATTAATTGATATATTAAAAAATGTAGAACAATAATTATTACGAATTGAGGACCCATTATCGACACTTAAATACTTTAATGTTAAGATAAGAGTTTAATTTTTTTTTCTTAAACCGGTTGACGGGTTAGTTAAAAAAAAGTTATATTATTTTTAAAATTGTTTTTCACGATTTTGGAAGTTTTGCCGAGTCATTATTTAGAATGTTATAAAAATCACGTGGACCCAGATCGTGAATGATTTTTAATAATAGAATTGTATACGACACTTTGAAACTTGTGAAATCGCATCCAAGACTCGTAAAAACAAAAAAATGGACATGAAGTGGTTCCTATCGGATGGTCCCTTGCTGACGTGCAACAACGCTAGCGGGACCATTATGGAAGTCGAGGACTGCAACGCCAGTGGCGTTTTCCCAGGGGAAGATGAAGACTGCAACATCACCAACGTCCTAAGAAGAAGCGAAGACCCTCGGACAGACGTGTTGCGTCACTACTCGTACGGCGTGGCCTTGCCTATAATCTGCTGTTTCGGTATCGTGGGCAATGTGCTAAACCTCGTGGTTCTGACCAGGCGCAACATGAACGGCACGGCCTACATATACATGAGAGGTAAGTCTAAGGAAACTTTCATTTAGCACAAGTCCTAAGAGAGAAAATAATCTGTTTTAACCACAGTGACTTTAATAAATGATTTTTCTTAGACTATCTACAATAAAACTTCATCATTATGGATATAACACCTTAGTTTTAGAATGTATGTGGAAAAATCCATATAGACAGAGTGAGTAATGGGTGCTGAAGGAGTGGGGTTTGAAAGGGAATCCAAAAGGTAAATGTGAAAGAAATATCTTACGTTGGTTTGGGCATTTTGAAAGGTTGAGTGTGGATCAAGTGGTGAAGCTAATATATGAAGGTAGAGTGTGTGTGGATCAAAAGGAAGGGGTAGGCCATGTAAGACGTGGCTAAATGTTGTAGAAGAATGTGTGAAAAAGAGAAACAATAAGAGTTTTAGTAATAAAAGAGCATATATTACTCGGTTTATGGATGTTGTTGAAGCGAAGGGAGTATGCAAGGATAGGGAAGTGTGGACAAGGTTAGTGAAGATGGATTAGTTACGGAGTTGTTGGTTTTGAGTTATATTATGCATAGTTTCTTGCCTAACCCGTAAGGGAATGGCGTAATTAGGTATGTGTGTATGATTAAGAAAGTTTATACTGAACTTAGGATTGGGATTATTCTCATGCATAGCGCATAGCTTGAGGTGCGTATACACTAGAGGAATTTGCACCGAGGCAGGTCGAAGCAATACGTGATCGAGCCAGTTCGTGTATGTACATCAAAGTGAGCCAGCGCGTCTACTTTCGTTCGGCCTCAACCTACCTCGATGCAAATTTAACCAGTGTATACACACCTTGATAACAAATAATGCATAACACATAGTGCGCATGTAATTGAAACACATGATTTTCTATAGTAGCATTTATAATCTATAAATAGTGGATATTTTTGTACGCATTTTGTTGATTAGAAAATCGATTTAAGTTTCACTTTAATCACAAAGTTGCATTTAAACCACTGTAGATTTATTATTAACTGTACATTATACACTATTTTCTTTTAGCAATACTTTATATGCAGGATTATAAATCCAGCTTAAGATAGAAGGGTTGATTTGATTCTCGGAAAGGCCTAAAATCTATTTGGTGAAATTTGTCGTCTTGCACTGAATATATATAGAGGCTTAATGTTTGTGTTTGAACGTTAATAAATGATATTGAACCAAGTCATACTATCTCTTTTGAATATACACATATTTACACTAATGAAGGTGGAGTTAGAAAGTTGATATTTAAAGGAAATATACCCGTATTTAAGTGGGAGAAGAAAAAGAAAAATAATTAATTTAAAAAAAACAAATCAGTACACCTGTCAGGGACTCGAACCATGAAATTTCCATCACCGGAAAATTAGACTAGATGAGACAGGTCCCATTATCTGAGTGGCTGGGTTATATTCCCATGTCAAGATATATTTTTTTTCAAAATTTGTGAAAATGATACTAACCCCCTCCCCTTCTCCTCTTAAACAAATAAAGTTCCACCAATACTCTATAAATATTATTATTATTATTATTATTATTATTATTATTATTATTAGCGTTTAGTAGTAAGTCTTATCATAATGTAATAAACTTTTGATTTTGAATTCCCCCTCCCCCAATTAAATTATCCCTTCGTCCATGTGACTGATCCAAGATTTAGATGATTATCTCACATATAACAGGCTATCAATATACTGGATTGCCAGTGATGGGGAGTTTTAGCTTCGATTCTTGGCCGTGTTGCACTGGGTGATAGTTTTAAGCATGTTATTTAATAATAATAATAATAATAATAATAATAATATTAATAATATTTAGCACCGCGTCTTACTACCCGTTAAGGTTATACGCTTAAGTATTAATTACGCTAATGGATTAGGAATTGGTAGAATTGAATTTAGAGGAAGTGAACCTGCATTTTCGTGGAGGGAGAGTGGAAAAACATTTAGGAAAAACCACCCCCAGTTCACCCGACCGAGATTCGAATCTCGATCTCCCCGTCCTCGGCGGTCGAGCTCAACATGACTAGCGCGTTAGCCAACTACGCCACCGAGGTGGTTTTTTTTTCTTGTTCATATAAAACGTAAAGATTCGTTATAATTTAGAGATGGATTTTATTTCACGATCACTATATTTCTCTTGATATGATAATGTAAAACTGATCACAATCAAAACAATACACTTAATCAAAAGGATATGTTTTGAATCCCTCTTAGCAAGTAGTTCTAATGGTGTATGTGTGTGTCGTAAGAAAAGGTGTAGACTAGGTCCTAGTGGTTTATGATGTTCATATTAAAAAGCTGTAGGCTAGTTACAAGGTGTGTGTGTGTGTGTGTTTATGACTGTCATAGTAAAAGTTGTAGGTTAACTTCAATTTGAAACTTTAGTACGTATCCAATCCGTTATCTAGGGAGTCCATTCCAATCTACACTTGTCAATTCAACTGTCAATTAAAAAAAAACTACTCTAAATCATCGACAAGTGTCATCTCGCAAATTGAGCCATATTGCGCAAGACTTTTCCATTAGGTACGTTTCACACTTCAAATAGGTCAGCGCTTGTCCAGTAAGCTTTGAAGTCCTTTTTTGTTTGTTTTTTTGTACCATATTCGGAAATGTCTTTTTAAATGTCACTATTTGTGCTTGTGTTACAATGATTGGATTATATTGTTGTACAGTTTAAAAATCATAATTTGAGAATAATTTTATTTTTGCAGTGTGTTTTTCTTAACTTATATTTTATAACATATGATGTATTAGTAAACAGCCTAATCTAGGTGTTATGGTTGAGGAGGGTAGTTACAAAGTGCACGCTTACTGGCGTGGAGAAGGGTTATGAAAAAACAAATAAATCACATGCTACCCGCCTCGGTGGCGTAGTTGGCTAACGCGCTAGTCGTGTTGAGCTCGACCGCCGAGGACGGGGAGATCGAGGTTCTAATCTCGGTCGGGTGAACTGGGGATGGTTTTTCCTAAAATGGTTTTCCACTCTACCTCCACGAAAATGCAGGTTCACTTCCTCTAAATTCAACCTTTCCAATTCCTAATCCATTAGCGTAATTAGTACTTAAGCGTACAACCCGAATGGGTAGTAAGACGCGGTGCTAAATAATAATAATAATAGTAACAAAAATATGAATTTTAAAATTTTGTCTGTCTGTCTGTTTTTAGCCACGGATCCGAAATGGTTTAATGGATTTTGTTCAAATTTGATATTGAGATTTTATAAGGTTATTGTCTAACTGTCAGATTAATGGTAGTTTACTGATATTGATTTTATTTGAATTGTAAATTTTTCTAAAATGGCTCCAACAATTTTGCTTAAAATGTATGTTTAAGATTTGTTTTATATGAGCAACAGCAATGTATTATTAGTTTTTGAGCAAAAATTTATTGAGGGGTGGTTTACTGATGGAAAATATTTGAAAATTCAAAATATTTTGAAAATGTCTTGACGATTTAGTTTATTTTTAGGTTAAAAACTAATTTATGAGTATTTTACTGACCTGATTCTCAAAAACTTGAAATGTTTTACGGATGGCTTTAATTATTTGATTCCAAACGGGTATCCTGAGAGTGTGTGGCATAAAAAATAACCGTGTATATTTGTTTTTTGAGGGAAAACTCTGCTATGGGTAATTTTTCTGATTACTTATTTTTTAATTTGAATACATTAAAAAGAGCTCTAATGATTTTGTTCAAGTCGTATATGTTTAGTTGTTTACATTATATATAGTTATGTAGATTTGTTTTTCTAAATAGACTATAATAATAGTTAACAAATGACTTGATTTTGGTAAAATTTGATTGTTTTAAAAATAGCCCTAACGATCTGGTTCAAAATTAGTATCGGGGAACTATTTTACAGTATCAATAATAATGTATCTTTATTTATCTAGAATCAATTAATCTAAGGCTAGTTTACTTGATACAAATTATGGAAAGATTGAATTTATTAAGTTGACCTTTAAGATATAGTTCTAAATTGTAATATTTTTCATGATAAATAATAATACTCTTTATTTTTAGAATAAATAGTTTTAGGATTGTTAACAAATAATTAATTTTCAAAATTTTAATTCTGTTAAATATATTTTAATATATTTTAACTATATATAGTTAAAATATATTTAACAGAATTAAAATTTTGAAAATTAATTATTTGTTAACAATCCTAAAACTATTTATTCTAAAAATAAAGAGTATTATTATTTATCATGAAAAATATTACAATTTAGAACTATATCTTAAAGGTCAACTTAATAAATTCAATCTTTCCATAATTTGTATCAAGTAAACTAGCCTTAGATTAATTGATTCTAGATAAATAAAGATACATTATTATTGATACTGTAAAATAGTTCCCCGATACTAATTTTGAACCAGATCGTTAGGGCTATTTTTAAAACAATCAAATTTTACCAAAATCATAAATATAAGAAATGTTTATTGGGTTAAACAAGATGATGTTTGTGTTTTTACGAGGAAAACACAATTAAAAGTAGTTTACTTAAAACCTATGTTTGAAGATTGTCTTCAAATCTATAATACACAATATGAGAAAGTTTGTGAGATTGTTTCTTACGATTTATTTTCCACTCACTAAAAACGGTTGGTTTACTAGTATATGTGGCTTCTTTATTGAAGTTTAACCCCAATCCACTAGTTCTTAACATGTTAAGATAAAGCATTTTTAGACATTTTAATCTTGAAATATAACATAAAATTATTGTATACTGAGAATGGGTGGATTAATTACTGAACGCCTTAGTACTCTCGGTCATGGTATAATTTATTTTAGAATAAAAAATATTTCCCTCGTAATGTTTCTTCTTGGCATTAATTTTGTTTTTTAGCATCGCGTCTTACTACATGTTAAAATTATACAAATATGTGCTAACTACGCTAATGAGTTAGGTATGAGAAAGGTTGAATTTAGAGGAAGTGTACCCACCTTTGTGTGGAGGGAGAGTAGAAAACTTTGGAGGAAAAACCTCAGTACACCCGACCGGTATTCGAACTCTGACCTCCCCGTCCTCGGCAGTCTAGTCTAGCACAAGAGTAACACCTTAGACCACACGGTCACTGAAGCTGTTTTTGATTTAATTAAAGTGTTGAAATGTGCAAATATTTGAAACACCCTACCAAAACCTTTTATCGTTACTCAAAATAATATTATAGTGTATCCCATAAAACATTAAGAATATTAAGAAGGATTAAATAGCAAAGCCATTACATTTGTTCATTTCGGTTATAGCTGGATCTAGCTAGATATCATATTCTTTAAATGTAAAAATTACACCTGGATATGGAAATCGAACCCTCCATTCATCCAAAGGCCCCGGGTTCAATTCCCGTGTCGAGACGTCATTTTTCAATTTAAAGAATATATCGTGAATATGTTGTAAGATAATTTAAATAACTAATTCACACATGTTTAATCTTTATATACGTATATAGGAAGCTTATATAAGAAATATCCTCAAATGATGAAAATGTTAGGAGTTCATAGGAGTATAAATATTTTTATCGGATGAAACTTTTAGATAGTTTAAAAGATAGGCACTCCAAACAGAATATACACACAAAAAGGCACCAAAATTAATTAAAATATATTTTTATTTGGGCAAAGTTAAGGCCAATGCCTTTTACTACTCTTAACCACTTATATATAATGTATAAATATAATTAATTACTATTTATCAGGGTGGCCCCTCAAATTCCATAAAAATATAAGTCATTTGTATCTTAAATAAATTTGTAGCCCTGGACTAAATTAATTAGTTCCACTGCAGCTTCGTTTGACAAACAAAACAAACTTGAACAGCCACACGTGATCTTTAGGATAATTTCACAGCCTCGCTCGGCGATATCATCACACTGATCTAACGATTGTCCTCGAACTTGCCCGGAAATAACCGATGAGACAAAATTTTGTCTCGTAATGCTATAATATTGAATAAACCACTCTCCGTGGAGAATTATTTTCCGCTCGCTCATATTCGATTCGCCCTTGTGGGAGCGGCCCCAATTAATTATGTGGAAATATATTTTTTTCTGGCTGCGCCGCTTCGATTTGATTCGCCTGGACTGGAGCGGTCCTTCATTTCACTTATTATCTCACATAACTTCTCTCTCTCTCTCTTTCTCTCTCTCTCTCTCTCTCTCTCCTGGTTCTCCACATAAAACAAAACAGGGTCTTATATTACCGATCCTGCTGTGACCTAGAAACCTCACGCACTGGCCGTCCACCAAATCTTTCGTTCCTGAGGGAATACATGCCTAGAACTTCAAGTGTGGATATACTCACACATTAGTCTTGTGCCATTTCCAACTCCCCCTGGAAAGGATTCCTTCTAGGAGCTTTAAGAGGCTATTTAATAGAGGTAATCACCCTTTTTTTTCCTACCATCTTTGAAATTTCTTAAGGGATTGTTAGAATCGTTTTTAAGGGAATCTAAGTTTGGGTCCCTCGTACGCTATCCTCTGAGGCTCTAAGGCAGTAAAAAAAGTTGAGGGCCCCAACATTAAACCGATATTTTTATTCTTGACATTTCGACATTAACATCTAGTTTTGTAAATAAAAAAATGATGGTTCTAAATGATAAGTAGGTTATTTAAATGAGTAAATATATTCGTCACAATAAGCTTGATTTGTTTAAAACATAAATTAGTCTTACGTAAGTAATATTTTGTCAGAAATAAATAAACACTTATATAGTAAGCTATAATTGTGTTTTCAGATCTTACCATAACTTTACTCTATATAAGGTTAAAGGAAAAATACATTTTTATTTCAACAGTTTAAGGCTCTTAGGCGTTAAATCTTTGCCGGTATAGTGGATTCATATAAAAAACTTTCAATAGATATTAGGTAGACCTGTTGAATCTAAATTATTTACATGATGAATAAATATATTACTTAAAACAAAATTATGCAATCGATTTATGATTTTATTACATCCTAGACGATAAAATGATCCTCACAACAATCTAACTAACAATATGTAAACATTTGTAGACTTACTTAAGCTATGGTATTAGGAGCTTTAAAGTTAATTGCCACACTTACCAAATTATGCCCCCTATCAATATTTTGAGCTAGCTCTATCCATAACTCCTATCTCTTTCGTATACATTCTAATATTACCCCCACCCCCACCTGCGTCTAGGTCTTCACAACGGTCTCTTCTCATTGGGTTTGCCAGTAAATACCCTGAACACGGTTCTAGATTCTCCTATTCGCACTGCATGTCCTGTCCACCGTAATCTACGAGACTTGATTATCCTATAAATGTGTTGTGATAAATAAACTATGTTGTTATAAATACATTTGAGTTAGTTAGTGCCAGGTAAAGCTATGTTAGGACACTATCGGGTTAAATAAGTTAAGCAAGGGACTAACTAGTTTGATCAAAATAAGTTAGCTTTTTGTTAAGGTTTTATTATATTTTTTTATTGATCTGTATATTTTTTTCAATATTTTAGTCATAATTGCACCAATTAATGAAAGCTGTAGAAAGAAAACCAAGTACAATGTCTTAGAGATAAAGGTGGGGGTGGTGGGTACATGAAATAAGGCTGGTGCTTTTGAAGGTTTTTTTTATGGCAAACCTTTTTTTGGGGGAAAATAAATGAACTATTGCTCCATTAAAAACATAGTTTAATTTTCTTCACATGATGAAATCAACATTTCTTGAATATCTGTCACGAGAAGGGTGAAATTAGATGACAAACTTTTTAAATTAAGAGAAAAAGTTTCATTCAAATCCAGGACACCCTTGACAGATATTCAACAACTGTTTAGGTTACCATGTGAATAAAATTATATTCTATATCAATACTGTAGCAATATTTTATTTAGTTTTGTCAAAAAGGTTTTTCTATAAAAACTGCAAAAAAAGTCTTTTTTCTCTTCCCCTTCCAACCCCTTAAAATAGTTACTTAAAATCGCGTGGAAATTCAATTAAGTCTTTTAGGTTAACATATTTCAGGTAAATTTCTGTTTTCTGTATCTTAAGACTCTTTAAAAAAATATCTAGTTTAAATAAAACCAAATTATTTGTTTTGCTTTCTCTTGCCAAAAATTTCTGTTTTACTTTTTTGCTTTTGGCTTTAAAAAAATGAGGTGAATAAAACTCAAAAAATAATCTCGAATCTGTTCTCGTGGGTGATTGGGTGTTCTCCAAATTTGGCTCATTTCAATAAATTATTTCAAAATATATTACGAGCGTCATTAAGAATACACACACACACACACACACACACGCACACACACACACGCACACACACTATGGGGATCATACTGTTTATTTTTCATCTAAAAAAAGTAGAACTAAAAGTAAATTAAAAGAATAATGTTATATTTGTTAAGTCTAGACCACTTTTTACTTAGAGTTCCTAAGAAGTAGTTTTTATTTACCTTTTTCTCATGAAAGTTAAACCATTAAATATGTTTACTAGCCCGATAAAATGGGCAGCTATTTCAGTGAATACGTATGCATGAAATTTATGTTAGTGTCTCCCCTAAATAAGAAATAAAAATTAAGAATTATTCATTATAACATTATTATCCTTTTAAATTTTCCTGTTGATCTGAACTCTCTTTCAGTTATATGTTTTGATTTCCAGCTATAGTGTTTTAGGATCATCATTTACATAGTGCAATCTAAAACTTGGAGAACCGAGAGTTTTAAATTTGAAAACTCGCTACAGTAAAAACTCAAACATCAGAGACATCTTCAGTAACAGGCCCAAAGTTTGGTGTACAACCATAATTTTAGTCTTTAATAACCAGTCTACAAAAGTATTACTTAAATTATTTAATTTAAATACCGTTTAATCCAAAATTTCACCTCGAATATGGAGTTCAAGGCCACGCGATTTAAAGTATGTATCTTTGAGGCTCTATTTAATCAACCTTATTTTATGATTGCCAAATAAAATAAAATATTGCTTCAGTTTATACCTATATATATATATTTTATAAGTATACTCTTTTACAACGATATTTAATATTTGTAAGGGCATAGTGGCATTTGAACAGAAAATTAAATAAATAAAAGGTTAAGTTAAAACTCAGCGATGCGTATGACAAAATCCAACAAAAGTTGAGCTTATTGTATCTAGAAAATTAAACTAAACTTTCTGAAGTGGAATTTTATTTATTTTGTCTGAAAAGTTTTATTTTCTTATAAAAACTGTAAAAATATGGACCTTATAGTTAACTTATCTTCTATACAAACTTAATACTAACTTTATTTTCGTAAACAATACTTACCTGGTTTAGACAATTATATTTGCTCTCTAAGGCCGGGTGCACATGGAAGAACAGAAAAAATTTACGAAACATGATGAAACAAAATACTAGTATGTAAATGTGTCTCATCATGTGTCGTTCCACATTGACTACATGCTTTCAAATGAGTCGTTGCACATTGGCTGACACAAGGTGGAACAAAAGCGATTACACACAGTAAGGCACGTTGAAAAAAAGCAACTTTCCTCCCTACGCTCATGTTTCATTCGGTTTGTCTCACTTGTTTCGTGAAAAATAAGTTGCCCATGTGACGATAGTCTCTTTCAAAACTCTCAAGTGTGATAATTTTTTTGGTGCTTTTTTTAGCACCACATCTTTCTACCTACTAATCACGCTAATGTGTTAGGTATGAGGTGTTAAATTTAGAGTAGTGTACCCGCATTTGCGTGGAGAGAGGTGAAAAAACATTTAGGAAAAAACCCTCTCAGTACATCCAACCGGGATGAACCCCGATCTCTCCATCATTGGCAATCTAGCTTACTACAATAGTGACGCCTTAGACCACGTGGCCACTGAAGCGGGTATTGTGTGCTTTGTTACTTTCTAAACTTACTAGAGTGACGTTAGAAAATTTTCTAGGAAACTTCCTCATTTCCTGTATGCTCTTTTCTAAAGTACCTTTCTCAGTTCTTCTATCATTGAAGGTGAACCCAGTATCTCCTACTTTGATTGATGATCTCTCCTAATTAACCAAAAATCCAAGGAAACTATAGTTAACAATTCATCAGTATCAATATCACCAACAATATAGGCTACCCTATTAGCACAGACTTACATTTTTTTGTTTCATTATGTTGTTGCTTTATCATGTTTCATTTGAGTAAATTATTTGAAACATTTCTGTGTTAAAGTTTTAAGATGTTTAGTTTCATCGTGTTTTGAAACGTTTTGTGTCATCCTTTGGGCGTTCAGATGTTATAAATTGATATTGAAGATCAATCCAGCCACATTAAATGTCATGTGAACACATATTCCAACTGTTCTATGTAAAGCAACTTATCACCAGTATTATGAAACTTGTGTGTTAAGTTTACGTAATCAAGTTTATTGCTTTCTGAACAATGCTAACTCGTCTAGGATGTGATGTTATTGTTAAAACATTGACGTTACAACACATTATTTTCTTACGTGAAAGTAAAAAAAATATATATAGGCAGTTATTTGTCCTATAACTTAAAATTGTCCCTTGAATGTGTTGAAAAATAAAGATTCTATATCCTACAAAGCCGATATGTTTTTCTAATCAAATAAACAGTAACCAAATGACTAGCTGAGTAGATGGTAAGCCTTACTTGGACTTAGAGGCTTTAGTTTGAATACGACTAATTGAGTTGAAAAATGTTTTTGCAATGGATCTTACCATTTCTGCGCTAAAGGATAAATGGAAAGTTTACATTAAAATTAGCCTTTGTCATGTCCTCTTTTGTTAAATTATTAGCATAATTTTTTATTTTTAACATTTCAAAAATAAGAATTTTTCTTCTTCTGGTTTTGATTAATTCAATGAGACATTTCTGATAGTATAAACAAATTTGGCAGGCTGTTTTCATCAATTTTCAAATGTAAATATAATGTTATATATATGATGAAGTATGATAATTTGTGAATGTTGATATTTATGATATTTTACATTGTCAGGGATTTATAAAAAAACAGTAATAAACGTTTGAATACACTGAGGGAAATTTCCACATCATTTATATATTTAAATAAGTGATAATACATTAATATGCACCACTGGATAATTATATTTGATGTTATAATTGTATCAAATAAATTTTTGTTTGAAACAGTTTTCCATCATTAATAGATAGGTTTTTTTAAAATCTTTTATGTAAAAATGTAACACACTGACACATAAATAAAACGTGCAATATTCTATAAGAAAAAAATATCAGACAGGATGGTAAATAAAAAAAGGGTTTTAAAAAAAATTTCAAACTTTAATATTAAAAAGCTTTAATTTAAAGTAAAAGTAATATTTATGGACAAAATAACTTCCAGAACTAAAAAAAAAAAGTCATGCTACATGCTGTAAAAATGAAAAAAATATATAAACTACCAAATATGTATGTATCCTTATTAATATATATTTACACACATAAATGTGTGTAGAAAGTAACATATTGAAGTAAGCCTAGTAAAGTTTGCACTTTTAAATATAATAAACTAATTTGGTTTGCTATTTAATAATGCTAACTTTATCACTTCGTCTTACTACCTGTCCAGGCTATACGCATATATGATAATTACTCTAATGCGGTAGCAATGAGGAAGGAAGCTTTTTAGAGGTAGTCTACCCACATTTGCGTGTAAGAAAAGTGAGAAACCAGTTATAAATAAATGGTACCATGCACTACACAGACTTTTTCTCGCATTTATCTTAAAATACAGTTACTGAAAATCTCGTAAGACCCAAAGTTCATAAATTAAATAATATACACTGTCACTTACTCTATGGGATTAGGAACTATAAACACTGTTACAGAAAAATTGATAAAAGATAAACATCTTTGTCCACTAAAGAGCATAAGAATCAAATTTATTTTCAGTCCCAAATATTAAAAAGTATATATATTGGCTTATAACTAAGAAACTAGGCCTATTGGTCTAGAAAAATTTATTTCAAATAAAACATTCTTACCTTTAATAGCTCTACAATTTTATAATGATAAGTTATTTCATATCTCACGTAGTTTCAGAGAAAGAATGAAAATTGGAAAATTTCCCCTACGTAAAGTACCCTCAAAATCATTTTCATAAGAAAATGAGAGTTTCCATCTCATTTATAGTAATAAACAGTGTCTAGATACAAAATTTAATCAAAATCGTTAGAGAAAATTTTGATAAAATCTATTTTTCTCCTTTTGCCCCTCAGTAAACTACCCCTTATTTTAGGGTCGGAAACAGCCTTGGTGACGTAGTTAGCTAACGCGCTAGTTTCATATTGGGCTAGACTGCCGAGGACGGGGAGATCGAGGTTCGAATCTCACTCAAATGAACTGGTAGTGGTTTTCCCTAAATGGTTTTCACCCTACTTCCAAGTAAATGCGGGTTCATATCCTCTATATTCAACCTTTTCAACTCCTCACCCATTAGCGTAATTATTACTTAAGCGTATAACCCGAACGGTAAGTAAGACGCGGTGATAAGTATTATTATTATTATTATTATTATTATTATTATTATTATTATTATTAAGGGTTGGATGTCTAATTCCATAAACCACTTGAGGGGAACTTATGAAAGCCACAGATACCAGGTTTGAGCCCAACCGGCAAAATAGTTTCGGTTCTAGCCCAAGGTACAGACAGACGGCACTACGAAAACAGCTTTTTTTTATTTCAGGATCAAAATCGCGAGCTAGATTTTTTGACGATCACAATAATTTCTCTCCGAGGAGTCGAGAAAAAGTAAAAAAAACCCCACCCTAAGGAGACACAACTAGAGTTCGAACCCTGATCTCTCCATTTTCAGCAGGTCAGTCTAACGCGAGAGTGACGCCTTAGACGATTCGATCACTGAAGTTAGTTGACATTTTATTTAAACGTTTCCATGGTATTTTTATTAATGCTATCTATTTGAAAATTATGAAACTATGTTTAAAGTATTACATCCATGACGTTGACACATTAATTACCATTCTTTTGGAAAACAAAAGCAGATCTGACCACATTAATATTTTTCTACATGAAAGCGCCATCATGGTCTAAACGCTGGGTTTCCGCCCCATTGTACTAATTGCGGCATTGTTTGAAAACACCACTCTCGCAAGAGGTGACTTTGTGGCTGGTGGGGGATAATGTTGTTGGTGTAACTAGCTGTGAGATAGACGCTGGTGACGAGGCCTAGTGATTTACACACGTGTTATTCAGTTGTAGTATCGGCCACATCATTCCACACTCGGACATGATCATCAAATTTCGCAACAGCGCGCCCTTCATGTATGTTACAGTCTCATCCCGTTAAAACAGACCTCACAATTTTATATAAAGTGGGTCTTGCTATTCAGGCAATGTCTAGGCATTTTATATATGCTAATGGGATAGGTAGGGTGATGGAAAAATTTGGAAGAAATGAACCTACATTTGCGTCAATGGAAAGTGGAAAACCATTTAGTAAAAATAACTCCAAGTATATATAACTGGGTTGAATCCTAATCTTTCTAAAGACAAAAACTATATGGGTATGACATTCAGTCTATGTACCCAATGATACGGGTACGCTTACTTATCTACTGATACACATTTGGTGTGAAAAATTAAATGTCTACATTTAAAACACTTTTTAATTGTATCAATCTTAAAACACTTGTCTACACGTCAAATTTAGATAATTTCAAATATAAATATATTTTGCTACTACCTTAAGTATTTTTTTTAATCATAGCACTCAAAACAAAGGAGATAAAGGCTTCAACTATTCCAAAATATCGTACATCATCTAATTTAATTTGGTTTTTATTTTAGAGTAGTTTTATGAATGGCTCACAATTAATACCATTTCGAGCTTTACATGAAAAATATTATCTAAATATTCTTCAAATCACGAGGGTTGAAAAATCTTTAGATTTTTTTATGTAACTAAAAACAAACAATAAATAAATAATTGTAAATCTTAAAATTATTAATGAGCAAAAAATTATCTAGACGAGTGAGCGTTGTTTTCCTTAGTACATTTTAACATCGAGGTTCTTAAAAATAAAATAATAGTAATGGCATAATGATCCTCTCAAATAAGTGGGTGCATGGGACGTGGCCAGCCCCTACTTTTCGATTTCACTTTCTCGGTGGACTTTAATATGCAAAGGCATCAAAATTGTATTTTTTT
>CABFWO010003975.1:21522-43856 GCA_902155825.1 Timema genevievae
TATATATATTAGCCATGCATCTTACTACCTGTTCAGGTGTTACGCTCTTTTTTATATTAAAATAGTGAGTTTCCCGTTTGAGATTCTCTGATCCAAGGGACCTAAATGACCAGAGAGATTTCTACAGAAAGTCCACCCGCACTAGGGTAGGGAGAAGATTGGAAAACCATGATGAACACATGATCAAGTGTACTAAACCAACTTTGTGCACTCATCCAAGATTTGAACCTCAACCTCCACTATAATCTGCAAACCATGCCATTGCAGTCCCAATGCCTTAGACAAAGAGTCCACTAGTGCGTGTGTTTACGCAATTGTTTCGCGACTATGTGCCGCGACGGCGAATTATGCGTGCCGTGCGTGCGGACACATCCCAGAACATCACGCGCCGTTGTTAAAACAAAACACGAAATAAGTTTTTATTTTAGTACCGCGTCTTACTACCTTTTCAGGATATAGGCATATGTAGGCCCTACTAATTACACTAGGGACATAGGGATGAGACATATTTAATTTAAAGGATGTATACCAGCATTTGAATGGAAGAAGAATCGAAAATTTTTTTGGAAAAAACCACCCTCAGTACACCCGACTTGGATTTTAACCCTGATCTCCCTGTCATTGGAAGTCTAGTCTAACACGAGGGTGACGCCCTAGACCATTCGGTCACCGAAGCAGGTACAAATGAAGTAGATTCCAGCTTCCAATCTGCATCGACCAAGTTTCTTACTTTCTCTCACTTACTAATATTTTTAATACATACAAACAAATCAAAAGCTTTAGCTCGAAGCTAAAGTTATGATATACCTAAATTACTAAAGGCTTGGCAAAATTTTTTCCAAATTTTAAAGAAGCGGGCACAGAAAAAGAACAGTCTTGTTACATCTGTAGTTACTTAAGAAAAAAAAAAGTCTTCTACTTTCCTAATTTTGAGTTACTGTACAAACGTTGGAATGAGTACGTTATCTTTTTTTCTACTACCGTGGTGCGTATCCAAAACAAAACAATGTGCCACGAAAAATTTAGTCTTCTTAATTGTACCGTGAACTTAAAAGGTTTGCGAAATACTGTTAACGTTTGTGTATGAAGAAACGGAAGAATGGATTATATTTAGAAAAATCTTTGAAACAACTTTAACAAACCTACCTTTACACTGCGTCTTACAATGTAATAACTAAGCTAATGTGTTAGGGATGAGTAAGATTTGGGATTATAGGAAGAGTTCCCGCATTTTCGTAGAGATAAAGTAGAATAACTATGTATTGCCCTTACCCCCTCCCCCCTGAGCCCATTTCCTTAGTACACCCGACCAGCATTCAAACCCCGATATCCCCATTGCAGTTCAGTCTTTTGCGAGAGTTATGCCTAAGACCATTTGACTATCAGAGTGGATCAGCTTACAGTCAAATTTTAATATTAAGGTTCTCATTTGACATTTCCATTTTTACGTAAATACCACAAGTAAAGTAATCTGAAACATACATTTTTGAGAGACATTATCAATACCAATAAAATAACCTTAATAATATGGTAGACTTATACACATTTTTGCCACAAAGCATATGTTTGTATTATCTTAAAGGCCTTGGCTGGTAAAATTTGACTGTATATCCACTAAGTAAGTAGTGCCGTTAATGCTGGTGGTAATATTAGTTTACGAGAGCACATCTTTGCAGCAAGTAAACGTTAACATCCTTATAGACACGGATTAAACCAGAATTATTCATAGGGCCTTAAACTTGAAACTTAAACATTATCTTCTCTATCCGAGTAGTATTTTGTACAACACTATTGGACTGATGTAGTCAAGAGATTTGAGTGTTATAGCGTGTGGAAGGGTTAAGATGTGGGGTATCCATCCCTTTGAAGACGCTGCTAGCCTTAATCTCAGCTTGGTACTTCAAACAGGGGCTTCCAAAATTAAAGTGCCCAAGGGCCACAATTGAATCCACAAGTCTAGTAGTGAGCCAGCATCATAATCAGCTAATATATATAGTTTTATTTAAAAAGGACAACTGGACACGGGAATTGAACCCTGGACCTTAAGCTTAGTACGACAATGCTCTTAACCTTGAGATATCTAGGAGAAGCCATCCCGTGTCAATGGTCATTATTCACTAATATATTAGGGCAGAGTCTGTAATGGATATGCAGAAATCGTCAGCTCTACTAAGAATCAATTAACATCACGAGCTACCAGACAATGCAGCCACCTCCGACTTGGTAGGGCTTTAATCTGCCAAGGATACAATTACAATTGTACAACTTAGTATATTATTATGGACTAAATAGCTAAGATATTAAATTTTTAAAATTATGGTTATAGTCAAATATAAATATCATATTCTTTAAATTGATATTTAGATGCTGTTATAACCGTAAATTACCAATATAATAACTTGGTTATTTTATCCATAAAGTCTAATTTTGGTCAAGTTATGCAAAAAATGATAACAGGTATTTAAATATGAATTAAATATTATGTGGTAATTTAAACATATTTAGCTAGATATTCAAATTTTCCAACTAAGATATACCCTGTTTTAATCATCAATATAATACAGCATATGCAAGGGGAAAAAAAATTAAGCATGGACATCATTTAGAGCTTTCATGGATTTTTGCCAAGGAAACAAAACTTTCAGTTTCTCGGATAGGCACCAATATTACTAGAGAAACTTCATGGGCCGAAAAAAAAAATCAATTGTGAGCCGGATACAGCTTATTTATAATATCATGTTTACTAAGTAGGCCTATAGTGGAATTTTGTTCAGAAAGAACCTTTAAAATACAACAAATTTTTTTGCGGCCAACCTTGATAATATTTTACTATATTAATAGTGTTATTTTACAGGTAAGGATAAGATACATAAAAAGTGACAACTGTAGATCACATGGTAAGGAATGAATACAAGGACGGCCCGAGGTAATTTTTGCGTCTGGGTGAGATTGTTTTTTTGCGCTCCCTATCTAACTGGGGGATAAGAGTAAAATATGAAAATAATCCCCAAACCTAATAACTCTAAGCCTAACGTAACTTGGGCATAATATGAGAATAATTTCCAAACTTAACAACTCCAAATAAAACATAACCTAGGCGTGAAAATATTATAATGTCAATCAATATATTTAACACCTTTCTAAGAATCTCTACAATTGCATGACATGTTCACCTAGTATAGAAATAACTTTTATTACATAATACATGATATATTTATAAATTTAAGATATAATATATAAAAATTATTAAATATTATTACTTCACTTTGAGATCTTTTCTACGAAGTTTTTAATAATAATTGACTATGTAAATCCATTCAAGCACATCATATTAAATTGACATAATTGAACATCTTACTAAACATTCCTGTGACATTGTGTATCTCAAGTAGTTCTTACTGAGTTTTAATTACGAGAAGCTTCTTTCTCCTAAAGCAATGGTCACAATGGTTACTGGAAGGGTAGGCCACTCACTATACGACCGGTGCGCTGGGAGGCCGCCCGTTCACCCTGCCCTTAGGTCGCCACTGAATGAATACGTGAAAATTGGACTATTTTTTAAATAATAACAATGATTACAAAATTAATGAAACCTATTTCAATGTCATGTGATCTTCATCGGTCAACTTGGATATTTATTATCAATACCTATAAAATAATCCTATTAAAGTAATATAGTAAAATGGTTATCGCCTTAAGATCTGTTTGTATTTTTAAACTGTGTCAGAATTATATTAGTCCATGTGGTTTACATCTAAATATGTCACAGTAACTCCTATCTTTGTGGTGCCATTAATATAAGAAATATATAAATGTATAGTTTAATACAGGCATGTTTAACCTTTACTAGGCTTAGGATGGCATAAGTTTTCGGGGTAATGGCCGGTCTATACACGATATTTATGATATATAGATAATGCTCAAATATAGTATACATATAAAACACACAAAAACACCAAAACTAACAAAAAACACACATTGCATAATATATACACACATTCACACGTTACATAATATACACACAGACACATACACACATACACATACACACAAACAATACATTACAAACAATACATTACATACAATACATTACACAAGTGACATTATACTTACGATTCTGGAAGCTATATTGAAGTTAGCAAGTATTTAAGTATTTTAATTTTAGCCAGCGTGATACACAGAACGTACTCGGGGGCCACAAGCGGCCCACAGGCCGTGGGTTATACTTGCGTATGTTTTTCATCAATCACTTCGGTCACACGATACAAGGCTGGATTACCGGATACGAGTAGGTCAAGGTGCAAATCTCAGCAGAGCTGACAGGGGTATTTTCACACATTAGAACATCATAATATATCCTATCTTATCTCTATTTTTATGTGGGCGTGCTTCCAACCTTCCTCTGCCTTAATACCTGACTGGGATTCGAGCTCCAATCTCTCCACCATCGTCAGTACAATATAATTATATAAAACGAGAGTAACTCCTCAGACCATTAGACCACCAAAACTGGTAACATAAATCTTATATAATAATACATTCTTCCTATAAAATGTTAATCTGTGTCCACACATGGAAGTGACCTAATTTCATTAGGGCCTCCTGATGTCCCAATTAATCCAGGCCAACACTTTAGTGTTAGTGCGATGTATTGTTTGGTTTGGATAACAATATGACGTGCTTTGTTATCGCGTTACGGATATTCTATCTTTCCCGCTTCTCCCATAATATGTTGCCGTGTATGTAAACAATAGCTTTCGTACTTGTTTTTTTTACCGACTGTTTAGTATTTTATGTTTATATTAAATGTTTACCCTCTAGAATTAAGCTTTCTCATGTAAGTTTTGCAAAACAGAATGGGTAGAACATATAATACAATAAGTTTAAATAGAAAAAACAAAACAGTGGTGTGGTTTGTCACGTTGTCAGGGGGAGCAGGGCTTGAGTAAAATATATTTTCGAATTGTCCTAGTAATAATAATAATAATAATAATAATAATAATAATAATAATAATAATAATAATAATGTTTGGACTACATCAATCTCCATAGCTCAGTTTTCGGAAAGATTAGCTAGTACTAATGTACCGTTATCCAGGGAACGCCCGAATGTACTAGTCACACATCCTTTCCGTCGAGGATCTTTCTATTATTTTCATATCCTATGAGATGAGGATATGATATTGGATATGATTAGGTGGAGCCAACGAAGATCTTAACCTAACTAAAGCCTAATGAACCAAACCTTGGTGACCTTGAGAATTATTCCTCGTTCTAGAAAAATCCCCCGCTACCAACCATAAATTGAAAACTGTGACCTATTTCTCAGCAGTCAGGGGTTCTGACCACTATACCACAAGGTCAGTAATTGGTCTCATCTTTAAACTAAATACATTATTTGCCAGGTATCACTTAAAATACATTCAAATATGAGATGTCCCTACTGAACAGAGAATATGTATGTACAAATGGTCAAATGGGAAATGAACGAGTGGTAAAATATTACCGGTATTGTATTACCAAGTCCTTGCCAACACTGTGGATGATGCAGACTAAATGTAAGATTCATCTATTCTAATTTGCTGGTAACGGAGACGTTAGTGCCTACCCGGGCATATTGGGGGCAGTTATTTTATACGTTTTTTCACTCACCCACTATAAAAATGCGAATATAATTCCTCTAAATTCAACCTCCCACGAATGTAATTAAATGTGTTAATCCATATGGGATTGTAAAACTAGACCCTATCACTCAAACCATCCAAAAAATCTATATGTATCCTGGAAACACCTCACGAATAATCACTGAGATAAACTTAACAACTCTTAGTCGGATACCTCTCAGTTCACGGACGCAACGACGCGTTGTGACAGTGATATCGACTTGAATCGGATCGGGTTCGACTAGTTTACTTGTATCGATCAAATTTAGTCTTAAAGTAGCTTCGATTATTAGTATGTTCTAATCTGATGAAGATTATAGCCGGCAGCCACTCAGATGGTTTAATCCTCTGGGAAAAGGACGGGGAGTGTGAATTACTAGGAAATTGAAGATTGCATTCACACGAAGAGATTATAACGGTTCTACCTAACGCAATTTTCTTATTAGAGATATGATCGTGTTTTCCAGTTTTTCCCAGAAGAAATTCTCATCTATCAAGACATTTTCCGGTAGCGTACCCCTTTCGAGGGGGTTGTATAATCATTGTACCCCTTTTATCTCTTCGTAATAAAAAAAAACGAAAAAAATACCTGATATTGTAGATGGTATTATTTACGGTTATTTCAAATTTTAATAAAATTATATTGTGAATTCATAAATATTAGTTTCAGATTTTATATTACATTTTTGTGATAGGCTAAATGAAGTCACGACAGAGGGAAAGAAAGGCAAAATGAGGGGCTAAAGGCAAAATGAGGGGCTAAAGGCAAAATGAGGGGCTAAAGGCAAAATGAGGGGCTAAAGGCAAAAACATGATAAGCCTAATTTTATTTTTAAATAATGTATTAGCAGTGATTTCTGGTTGCTTACCTCTTGAACTAATAGTTGTTTTTATAGTTGGTCAAGACCTTGAAAAAATCTAATATAGGCTTACCACAATTTGAGAAACACTGTTTTAAAGAATATAAGAAAGGAATTGAATTAAATTTTTAATTATTTATTTTATCACCGCGTCTTATTACCTCTTCAGGTTGTACGCATATAATTATGATTATTACCCTAATGGGGTAGGGATAGGGACAGAAGATTTTGAGAGGTAATTTACCTGCATGTTTATGGAAGGAGAGTGGAAAAACATTTAGGAAAACTACCCTCAGTATATCCGACCGGGATTTGAACCATTATATCCACGCCATCAGCAGGTCAGTCTATCACGAGAGTTAAGATCATTTGTCCACTGAAGTGGATTTAATTTTTCATTAGGTTAAATATTGTGAAGTTATGCCATTAGTGTTTAGACTAGGATGTTTTGTCCTTGATGTAAAAATGTATGTAGCAACGCAACTTAATGTTTTGGAGAAAACAAATTAGAAGAATAAGGGAGGGGGACGATAATATATGTATTTGAATCAATGGTCTCAGTTTTTAGGTTAATTTTTTTTTTGGTTCAATACGAAGGTCTTTTAAAGCTTCCCAAAATCCCCAATCACCAAGTCATCTGCAGTCCAGCCTATTGTGGAGACGGACGCTTTATACCATGTAGCCATAGAAGCGGTTACTAATTTCTTAAATCGGTACATTAGATAAAACGTATATTCCAAAATCAAAAGTCGTAAAACTATGAACTTATTATGATTAACAACAATTAACATTAAAATTATATAGTTTAAGATGATCATTAACATTATTAATTATCCGCCTCAGCAGCCACGTGGTCTGAACTGATACTCTCGTGTTAGACTAGACTGCCAAAGACGGGGAGATCGGGGTTCGATCCCATTCGGGTGCATCGAGGGTGATTTTCCCAAGTAATTTTCCACTCTCCCTTCACGCAAATGCGGGTGTATTTTATATAAATTGAACCTTCCTAATCTCTAACCAATTTGTGTTATTAGTACATAGGCGTATAAACCAAACGGGTAGTAAAACGCGATGCTAAAAAAAAAAAAATTAATTATCTGCCATGAATTCACTATTTTCAGCTAAACATAACCCTAACCTTTGATGAATTCAAAATAGTTCTAAATAATTGCGTACAGTATGAACATTGAACACCCTGTACTATTATAGTGTTATTGATGTGATGATGAGGTATTTAACATGATTGTGTGTTAATACTCTTAAATACACAAAATTATAGAAATAAAAAGGAAGGCTAGTAGAAAAATATACAATTATTGTTTTAAAGAATTGATAGAAAACGGCAGTAGGGGGAAAAAAAACTCAAGGATCCGATTCCAATTCCTTCTGTTGAAGAGCCGAGCTCTCTCTTCCAATATCAAAATAGTATTTCCCCCTACAAGATATTCTAGTGTTCAATATGTTATTTTAACAGAGTGTAGAGGAATACCTCGGCTTACTTGTCGGCATGGTGTACATGTTGAGGTTACCCCCAATTCTGCTAGAGATTCGTGAATTAAGATTAGAGCGTGTGGACCACAAACATCTCTACTACTCGGCTCTGGCAGACCAAATACTAGGACCACAGGTTTAGCATATATTTGGACCACAAAGATGGGTATTGGAGAATCATATTTGAGCTACAGAATGTCAGAGGTTAGCTCTTCTCCTAAAATGTAGTACATTTATGTTTGATTACATTTTTATACCTAAAACCCTTATGTTTTATTAAAAGTGAAGATTGTATTTTATCCTAAAATACTTTTTTCATAGAATAAACATATTACACTTCTCAATACTAGCTCAACTTGGTTCAAACCAGCTTTGGTGGCCGCATGGTCTAACGCGCTACTCTCGCAGTAGACTAGACTGCCAGTGATTGAGGTTCAAATATAGGTCGGGTGTACTTAGGTTTTACACTCTCCCTCAACGTAAATGCGGGTACACTTCATATTAATATTGCCTTCCTAGTCCCTAAATCTATTATTGAAATTGGTACACAAGCGAATAACCTAAACAGGTAGTAATTTGCGATGACAAAAATTAGGTTCAAATCCAGGCAAGTTACTTGGTGGCAGTATTTCATGGTATTTTAAATATGGATTCTACATCCTATCTCAGATCAATGCTGGAGACCTCCCAAATTAATTACCATCTTTGCAGCATTAAATTAAAAAGCTAACCGTACGCATGGGAAATAAACGAATTATAAGTAGAAATTATATCTTAATCCGTCATGTGTGAAGCGCATTTAAAATGATAAGTTCAATTTTTATAATATAATTCGACTAAAGTTAATTTTAGATATATTATATAAACTACTAACATACCATTCATTTATACTGTAAGGTTACCTTGCATTATTCCACTATGGTAAAGCACATAGGATAGGATCAAATTATTATCTGTCAAGGTAAACTACGTGTCCAAAAGTGATACATCACATTAGTTTTTAAATTTATTTGAAATTAATAATTCCACTCTTAAAAATTATGGGGGTATTTATTATATTAATATTTATTTTTTGAAAACTTTTGTCACCATGAGCTTTGATTTGAGAAATCGTTTTTCTTTTCGTGGTTTCTTTTGGTTTCCATTTCAAACACTTAATCTATTTTACACAACATAATATTTTAAGAAATATTTAAAAGGGTAGAGATGCACTGATACTGAACGTTAAAATATGTATATTGATTGAAATTTAATATTTGAGAAACCATTTATTATGCTATATTAATATAGATAACACTTTTAAATGTGTTTTTCTCATTTAATTACTTACTTTATCGCATTAGAAACTTTAAAGTTCACTGCCGCACCTACAAAAGTACGCCACCTATCTTTATCTTGAACTAGTTATATCCAGTCCACCTCATTACACCCTATCCCTATCTTGAGAGAGTTATATTTAGTCCACCTTATTACACCCAATACCTATCTTGAAATAGTTCTATCATATTCACCTCATTACACCCTATCTCTCTCTTGAGAGAGTTATATCCAGTCCACCTCATTACACCATATATCTTTCAGGTCTATTTATAATGTTATCATCCCATCTACGTCTAGGTCTTCCCAATGGTCTCTTCTCATTGGGTTTGCCAGTTAATACTCTGAACAAGGTTCTAGATTTTCATACTCGTGCTGCATGTCCTGACAACCGTAATCTACAAGACTTTGAATATTTTGACATGTTCTGAGATAAGTATAGGATATGTAACTCGTCATTATGTAACTTCCACTCTTACCCAGTGTACACATATCAATAAAGAGATACAATTTATACATACAAAAGACATACTTGCTTTAAAGTTGTTTTTCTTCAGGTTTAATTTAAATAAATCATATGCATCTTTTTTTATTCTAAATTCTAATTTTAAATCCCGATAGGGTCCACTAAGCATGATTTTATTGTAATACGATTATTCACCCTTTAGCAAGGTGACTATTGGCACACTTACCTAAAAGTAGCCCTCCTCAAACTGATAAATGGGGCTTCTTAACTAAAAGTATCTGATAACGTTATAGTTAATGACTGTACATTATCCTCTTTAGAATATGAAACATTTTATAATTGCACGATAGTGTCCCTGGCTTTTAATAAAATATAAACAGCAAAGTGAGATATATATGTATCCAACTATCCAATCCAGACCAATATATATATAATTGATATAGAATTATATATATATATAAAAAATTGATATAGCATTTTCAAGACACGTGTAATTTTCTTTTACAAAAATTATTTTTCTCTGATAAAGTAAACGTTTTCCTTGCACCAAACTGTATCCACCCACAATATTAGGAGGAGAAGAAGCAACTAATCTAAAAATGGGCACACGATGGCCTCGCGAGGATTGTGACGTCACAGAGAGCTTGAAATGAAAGATGTAATTACAGCAGAGCCGTATTTATCTGTCATGCGCAGGGTGCCACTAGGAATCTTCAAAAAAGAACCATCTGAATGGAACATTTTATACTTGTTTGAATCCTTCGTCATGCAAGGTGAAGATGAACCATATATTATGTTGATTTAAATTAATTTTAGCACCACGTGTCTTACTACCCATTCGGTTTATACCCGTAAGTACTAATTACGCTAATGGGTTAAGGATTGGGAAGGTTAAATTTAGAGGAAGTGAACTCACATTTGCGTGGAGGAAGAGTGGAGAACCATTTATGGAAAAAAAACTGTTCACCCGACCAAATTTCAAACCTCAATCTCCGCGTCCTCGGCGGTCAAGCTAAACACGAAAGTAGCGCGTTAGCTAACCACGCCACCGAGGCGGGTCTATTATATAGAAACGGAGTCTTATTGATAATATGGGCTGAAGAGAGTATAGTTGAACTGAGTATGAAATCATTTTAAAATTTTAATTTCACAACCAACATCATTGGTATCAAATTAATTAACATAATAGTCAAGCCGCTTCGGTGGCCACGTGGTCTAACGTGCTAATGTCGTATTGGACTAGACTGCCGATGACGGGGAAATCACGGTTCGATCCCAATCGGGTGCACTGAGGGTGGTTTTCCACTACTCCTCCACGCAAATGTGGGTACACTTCATCTAAATTAAGCCTTCCCAATCCCTAAACCATTAGTGTAATTAGTACATAGCCGTATAACCTGAACAGTTGGTAAGACGTGGTGCTAAAAAACCCAACATAATAGTATCAGGATATTCTAAACCAGCAGTAACATGGGAAAAGGTATCAGTCTCTTTTTGTATGGATTACTGCCAGGATTTGTCTTTATTTTAATCTCGAACGGATGAGCTGGTATTTCCTCAATTAATTAACCCTCTCCTGTCACCCAGATGTGGTTACGTCTTACTCAAGTGGTGCCAATATAAGTATAGATCCTGGACAGGCTATGAAATGCTTATTATATATATATAAATATATAATATGATGAAATTATTATTAATAACTATCAATACCGCATGGCATTACCCGTGACACACTGTGGTAAAATAATTATGTAACCCCCCCAAATGGTGCCCGATTTCAAATGGAAACGTTATCTCTGAAACGTAATTATAAACCAGATTAAAAATATTTTCTTCAAAAATTCGTTAAAAATAGCTTAATTAAAAACCTAATTAAAAATTTAAAAATTTAAAAATCCGGCTTCGAGGTGCATTTGGACCCCCTTCCATCCACCTATGTTAAGAATTTAAGATCTCTGTGTGCCGTAGATTTGGCTGGACATCGCGCGCGCGCGCGCACACACACACACACACACACACACACACACACACACACACACACACACACAAACACACGAACACTTATTATTATAGAAAATATAAGATTTAGATAAAAATAGATAAATTATAAAATATCATTATTTTGGTTACAATAACTATTATTTCGATCGAAACCAAATTAATTTTAACGCACTTAAAAACAAACAAACACACTATTGTGTTAAAATTTATTATATTAATTTAATTAATTAAATATATATATTTAGAAAAAGTAATATAGTCGAAAAGACCGCTAACTAACTATATATTTAAGGCCACAACTCTTAATTTTAACTTTCTTCAATTTTTTTTCCTTGATGCGGTTAAAGTAACTCTAAATCACTTTCAGATTAGTAAATAATTTTACAATACCAACACTATGTTTTTCAATGATTTTATCACAGTCCTTTCAAATGTGTTCATATTTATTGCTTTGAATGATACAACTGCCCCGAATTCTGATTTTAATCTCGGTTTGAATTGAATATGAAAGAATAGATTTAAATCCCAATTTAAAAATACTTTAGGACGATCATTAATTACTTGAAAAAGGGTTTATTTTTTTTAAAAGTTGAATTTAAATGGAGCAGTTCTTAAGACGAAATCTTGCGATAGCATCCATCTTATTAAAGTAGTCAGTTGAAATTGTTGGCCTCTTTTAGGGACATTATATCATAGCCAGTCTCGTCTCTTCGATTAATGTACTAAAGAACTTCACTTTCTCTCTAATTAGAGATCTTCATTATTAAAAGCTTCCGAGTTGCAGTAGTAGTCATAAATTTCTAATAACTAAACGTATTACTAATTTAATCATCGTTGACAATATTGCAATGCCATTGCTTTGTTTTCAGGGAATCGATTTTAAGATCATGCAGTGTAGAAAATACCTAAATGACATTAAACAATAGTTAGAAAATGCCTCATAGATGAAATTATAGTATTTTAAGGAGACACATTTTAAAATTATTATTATTATTATTACTACTACTACTACTACTAGCACCGTGTCTTACTACCCGTTCGGGTTATACGCACTAACGCTAGTGTATAATGGTAGGGTGATTGTGAGATGAAATGGAGGACATACAGTTTAACGTGGGAACCGAACCACGGTGGATGGCTGGCATTCCACATATTCACAATTTGTGATTACTACACGTCTTGTCAGAGGTGAAGGAAGGGTTCGACCATCAGATAAATCTGTGCTGGGACCGAGGATTGAATCCAGGACCCCCAGCACATAGTCCAACACTTTTCCTCTAGACCACCAGGTCACCCACATTTTAAAAATAAATTGTTTTAATGGGCTAGTATTTTTTTTTTATGATTTGATAAAATCTACGTAATATTCTTTTATTTACATAATTATAATTATAATTATGGTGACATGGTGGTCTAGGGGTAAGGTGTCAGACTTCTGTGCTGAGGGTCCGGGGTTCAATCCTCGGTCCCGGCACAGATTTATCTGATTACCAAACCCTTCCTTTACCTCTGACAAGACGTGTATTAATCACAACTTGTGAATGTGAGGAATGCCAGGCCTCCACCGTGGTTCGGATTCCACGTTAAACTGTAGGTCCTCCATTTCATCTCACAATCACCCTACCATCACACATTAGCGTAAGTGCGTATAACCCGAACGGGTAGTAAGACGCGGTGCTAATAATAATAATAATAATAATAATAATAATAATAATACATAATTATGATGAATCTAGATATTTTAAAAGCAAGCCAATATATAAAGTTTGTTTAAAGATTGGTTTAGTGATAGCTTTCACAGCTGTCTAACAAATAAAACAAATACTTAAAGTTGAACATGTACCAAAGTAATAAATACGAAAGTAATTAATAACCTTAATACCCATTTTGATGGACCAATTAAACCTCAAGCTTACTTAGTTTGGTTTGCCGGTGATGAGGAGGCCGGGATTTGAAACCCAGCCGAGTGTAAAGAAGGTGTGCGTTCTTGGGTGGTTTCCTATTATACCCACAGTCAAATGCGGGTACAGACCAGATGCGTAGTAATACGTGGTGCCAAAAGAAAAATCAACCTCTGAAAGAATATGTTAGTTCGACTCCTGGTGGGACTAGATTTTCTTAGTCCAAATGAGTTTCTAAAAAGGAATTGGAAGGAATTACTTGTAGCTTCTTATAAATACGATCTCATGCAATTGCCTGTCTGACGTGCTTGGAAAATTAAATATAAAAACATTATAACTATATGTAAGCAAAATGATCACAAACTCAAAGCAAAAAATATTTTATTTGATATTAAATTATCAACTATAATATATTTTAACTCCCTTGCAAGATGGAGCTGACACAACTTAGCATTTGTGTAAAAATAATCTCTTGAGTTTATCTTTTATTAAATATCATGTTCAAAGACGTCACACTTTATAGCTACGACTGTCAATATAAAAGAGAATATAACATTTTGTAGCTCAGAATGAATATTTTAAGTGAATAAAAAGTTGTTTAAAGTTATAAAAGTGTCAGAAAAATAATCTTTCCTTAACTTGGCTTAAGACAATCTTTTTTTCAGAGAACTTTCCTTTAAAGAAGAGATACCGAAGTGGTTTTATTGCGTAAGAACAACCTCATTCCCAAGACGAGCTCTCAACAAAATTAAAATAAAACACTGATTTAAATAAAGAAGAAGGAATGAACGCTGATTCGTAATTCTCATAAGAACATTTTGATAGGCAAACGTAATAGAAATTTTAGTTAATCAATGCAAATTTTATGTTTGATTTCTTGAATAAAAATAAATTTCATGATGAAGAATAAATTATATCGATTTATTTATTTGTCACATTTAATAACTATAAATGAAGACAATGTTCACCTAGGATAAACAGTTTAATAAACTATCAGTAAACATTTTAATTTTTGTTAACTATATCAGTCCAAAATTAAGACAATGATATTCACATTCTATTAAAAAAAGTAAGTATTATTTTAAAATATCATGAATATGCATAGTTTTATAAATGTAATAAAATGAGTCATCTTCAAAAAGGTATTGATTAAAATTTCAACTAAAAACATATAATATTAGTATACAATTTTATTTTTATATATTAAAATTTGTATGTTTATGTAAGTTATCACGATCGTGTTCATTTGCTTGTCTATTTCTGTTGGGTTGTCTTAAGAAAACTTGACATACAATAAATTTTTGCAAAAAAAAAAGTTACTTTAATATTTCAATACATCTGTGTCCACTTCTGACATATCATAAAGCATATTATAAAAATATAGTTTGAATTGAAGGGTTATATGCTATGTATAAAATGATTATTCGGAGAAATTAATATTTAAGATTTTAGAAAGTTAACAATTTATAAGTCCGAACAAGACAACTTTTGAATGATTCGAATATATAATTTAAACTTTTAGAAATGGTTACAAATATGCTTTTTATGTATTAAGGAAGTATAGGAACACAATTAAATTTCAACAACAACTGGTATGGATGTTTTGGCATAGCTCAGTGTTGATCCAAGCTATTCAATAATAGTAGATAGTAAATTAAGCAAAACCATAAGTGAATGTCCCACAATTAATCAATAGAATTAGTCACGGATGTGTTACTTTTGAAATGTTAAAGTACAAGACTATTAAAATAAAATATTTTCTCATCCACATTTTACTACCTGTTCAGTTTACACGCATATAAATTATGATAAATACTCTAATGGGGTATGAATTAGGAAGGAAGCATTTCAGATGTAATCTACCTGCATTTGTGTGGAAGAATGGTGGGAAACCATTTAGGGAAAACCACCCTCAGTAGACCTAGTTGGGATTCGAGGCTCGATATCCCCATCATCAGGAGGCTTGTATATTACGAGTGAGGCCACAGAAGCGGGGGAAGTACAAGTAATATTGTCAACAGGGTAATGGAAAAATGAACTTTAGCTATACCAATAAGTTTATGTTAGAAATGCTAGGAGCCACGCCTCTTCGCTGAGACATGTATTTTAGTAATCTTAAATCGATAAACATTATCACTGAGATAAAGGTGTAACTTAAAAGTCCCGTTTGAAAAAACCAATATGAGGCGAAATAAAATACAGTTTAGTCGAAGGCAGGTTGATTTGCTATCTACTTTGCTGCAAATGATCACAGCCTTCTATTTCACTCCACCTTCTGTTTTACTATGCATTGGTTCTCGCATACGGCCAAAATACCGTCTAGCCTCACAAATAAAACGAGTAGCTTAAGGCGTATTCTCACGTGTCATTTTCAATGATTCATTAAAAATTAGTACAAAATAAACGTCAGAACACTCATTTCATTAGACTGAATCGTTATTTAATTCTTTCATTAAAAGTGAAAGAGTGGTATGCTTTTCTTCATTCTTAAGATCATCATTGAGAAATAAAAACAAAATTAAGAGGGAGAGCATATAAAAGAATTATTGAATTAAGTTTTTTTAATGTAAGGATTTAGTTTTATGTATTTATTCTGTCATTAATCCCGTGAGACCTGAAATTGGGATTGTACAATATACTTGGTTGTGGAGGTAGTTTTTATTTTACAAGAATATTAGAATACATATTATAATTTTGACTTTATAACTTAAAAGTACAAATTGTTCAAGATTATACAAAATACATAGGGGGGTACGTAGCAGTTAATTATATTTTAAAGAATCAACGTTATACTGCGACTACCTGTGACCTTGTATTGGACTTAATCCTCAATTAATATAATAAAAATTATTATTTTTACTCAACATATTTTCTAACCCATGCGATAACCGCACATATACTTCACAGACAAAAACTTTTTACAGGGTGCCTTTCAGTAAATGAAACGGTAGTTAATCAGTCCCATCACGAACGTCATGATTAATGACATATATGAACAGATTGCTTTCTTTAAAAAAAATTGGAAATGATTAATTGAAAATGACACGTAGGAACTCACCTTCAGATACATAATACAGCTTGAACCAAAAAACTCATCTTGGTACTCTTTCCTGTAGTTGTCAATTTCAAATTTTTCCCTGTCAAACCCTAACTGTCGAAGATTTTTATTAATAAATTTGCACACTAACTTTCGATGCTTCTTAAGGTTAATTAACTAAAGTGGAGTAGTATATCAATAGCTCAACCGATTAAGAGTATTTTTCACAAGTAACGCTGGTTATGTTTATGGTGAATTGGGTCACCTATTGGCCGGGACATCTGCATTCCTCAACCGACAATCAAGAACTGTGGAGAGATTCCTCGCTCCAAATATGATAAAGAGATTCCAAAGGAACAGTCTATAAGCTTGCTATCCCCACTTACCAATTCTACAGCAGTTAAAGACTTTTCTTGGCTCCTCCTGGTGTAATGACCTGGCCATTAAGGCGACTATCCATGTTTGGGAGGGTAGCTGCGGGGCTAGCATGACCGCCATGGAAACTGTTACCAACGTCGGATTGGAACAACGCCATGTATTTACCAACAAGTGCGATTGTGAGCGCTTGTCTTCGTCACCGACATAGAGCGAAATACTTTTTATCCATCAACGAATTTGGGCTGCCAATGGCATCCTTCAATTTATTGTGAGCTGAACCCCCATTCCTATCTAGCAGTCATCTTACATCTTTACAATGTCATTTGTTATTATAAAATAGTTATATATTAATATGAATATAAACAATCATAGTCTTTATGAGTAAGCATTTGAATTGAGACCAGATAAGCCGTTTTAACATATTTAAAAAAATCTACCATCTTAAAAATTAATTACTTGGATATGAAAAAATATTTAAAAAAAACTAATTTAGCTATCTCGAAATAAGGAATGTATACAGATGTAGTTCAATATGTTTCCTGGTTCGAGCGTAGTCCCGTATTTAATTAGCTGGCTAATCGGTCATGATAATAATTGCTCCCAAACAATAAACTTCACACCCAATTGTTTCATGTATTCCTCGTATTCAATATATCCCTCTAGATTCAAGTTGTTTCGTCGTTAAATGTGACTTGTTTGTTGCAATAAAAGAATATTTTAAAATGTTCCAAAGCTTAAACGATACAATTATACCCAAACGACTACTGTAACTTCTTTTACCTATAGCTTGTCAACTATGTAACAATTCTGAAAGAGGTTTACATTTTACAAATAATAAATGAATGAATTTTGTATGCAATGATAATAACCCTCAAGTTAGGACATAATCATCCAAAATTTACGTCTTAACAAATGTGGACAGTTCCATTAATACTAATTCAACATGTGTTGTATTATGCATGGCTAAAAATAATCTTGTAATAATTAATTTGAACTATTAAACATATACTATAGAAAACATATGTTTAATATCCTCAGAAATATCATAAAAAAAGGCCTTTGTATTTTACATAATTACTCATAAATATTTATTTAGTTCACTACAATTCATATTTTATGGAGTATATATTTTCCATGAACACAGCAAGTAAAGCACCGAAGAGTACACACTAGTTAATTAAAATGTGAGACCATCCATATGAATCAAATCACCCTTTGTACTTTGTAAAGCTATACAATTTATTTGATAAAACAGTATTTTATTTGTTTACTGTTTATTTTTAGATTTGATATTGTTAAAATACTAACACTCACCTGTGGACACAAGACAATGGTGTCAGGTTCATTTAGTTTGGTTTTCCGGTGACGGGGTGATTGGACTTTGAATCCTGGCTGGATGTAATTAGTGTGGGTAGCCGTTAAGGAAACACGTACCTATGTCCAATTATTTGCGTTAATATTTATTCTAATTTTTAATTTCTCCATCACTACTTCAATAGTGTTGCTATAATTGACCTGGTGGTCTAGGGGTAAGGTGTCGGACTTCTGTGCTGAGGGTCCGGGGTTCAATCCTCGGTCCCGGCACAGATTTATCTGATTGCCAAACCCTTCCTTCACCTCTGACAAGACGCGTATTAATCACAACTTGTGAATGTGAGGAATGCCAGGCCTCCACCGTGGTTTGGATCCCACGTTAAACTGTAGGTCCTCAATTTCATCTCACAACCACCCTACCATTACACATTAGTGTAAGTGCGTATAACCCGAACGGGTAGTAAGACGTGGTGCTAATAATCAATCAATAATGTTGCTTTAAGCAGCTATAACAGATGTCAAAAGAAACATTTATTTTTGGAAAGGGTTTCCTTGAAATGTTACAGACTATCAGCGCTAATGGTGGAGTATAAGTGTTGCATGTCTTTCGTAGGCTCAGACTAGCAAAACGTCTTACTACCCGTTTGGGTACGCTTATATACTGATTACTCGCTTTGCTCGTTGCATTTTATTTGCAAGTGGATGTAAACTAATGTAATTACAGAGCCGTTTTTTGATAGGTCTTACCGTTTAGCCACAAGAGACCTCCAAAGAAAGGTCCGCACCGACTTTAAAGTTGCTCTGTCATTTTGAATGTTTTTCGGGTGTTATAATTTTTTTTTTNGGTAAATATTAATGTCAGTGAGTGAGTCAGTCATAGTTATAGTAGTGTAATATAATGCTGAGGGTTTTAGGAATTAATAAGATTATATATTTAAAAATCAGTATATAAGCGTTTTATATATATTTATATAGGAAGTTTACCCGCATTGTCGTGGAGGAAGAGTGTAAAACCATTTTGGAAAACCCACCCTCAGTACACCCGACCGAGATTCGAACCTCGATCTCCCTGTCATCAACAGCATAATCTCCTGAAAGAGTAGCGCGTTAGAGCATGCGGTCACCAAAGAGGGTTGCCTGTATTTACGAAGCAACAGCAATCCTCAGGGATTATGCTGACATGTTTGAGTGCACACGGCAGAGCATGCTGCATAGATTAAGGTTCGGCAGAAGGGAGCGCGAGTAATTTTACAGTTTTTATAGCATTACATTTTTTTGGCCAAAATAATTCAAATATTTCTCCAGTAACAACATAGAGCTTAGTTTTCTGCACGTGCTAATATCAACAGATTTTGAATATCTGTCAAGGCTGTCCTGGAATTTTGTTAAAACCTTTCCTCTCTATTTAAAATGTTTTGACAAATTTCCAAGACACACTTGACATATATTAAAGATCTGTTGATATTAGCACGTGCAGAAAACTAAACTCTATGTTGTTATTAGAGAAATATTTAATTTATTTTGGCCAAAAAAATCACATTCTATAAAATCTGTAAAAAATAATTTCGATACCTTCAGCCGCACCTTAAGGATATTTATAAAGGTTGAGGGCCGTTATTTGAACCTTTACTATAAATATATACCACAACATTAACAACTAAGCCTTCACCTCAGTGGACGCATGGTCTAAGGCATTACTCATGTAAAATGTCCTACCTATGACAGGGAGATTGGGGTTTGAATCCGTGTCGGATGTACTGAGGGTGGTTTTTCCTCCTTAAAAATGGGGGTAAACTTTCTCTAAATTCAACCTATCTCATCACTAACACATTAGCGTAACTAATACATAGGTGTTTAACCTGAACAAATAAGAAAACGTGGTGTTAAAAACAAACCATTGTCTACCTTCCAGAAAATTTGTAACTTTAAAATTATTATTTTATTATTATTATCACCCCCTATTTAATCTTTGTAATGACTTTCAGCTACTTAACTGAGACACATCTATCTAATCATTTAAGTCTCCTAAGTTTGATTCCTTTACTGATAGAAGACACTTGCAAGTTAACAATTCGTTTGGTTTTATAGCCCAATGACCAGATATCCAATTTGTAAATTCTTCACTTCGAGAGAAAAATTGTGCCAGGAATTAAACCCAGGTACCTTGACTCTAAAGAAATACGATACGGAATCTTTCTTTAAAAAAAAAAACAGGGTATAAACCTGCTTCGGTGGTCGCATGGTTTGAGGCAGGAATGTTTAAACTTACTTACAGTAGGGCAAGTTAAAAAATATTAAATCATTGGTGGGCAAAAGACTTTAAGTAACTATTTTTTCTTTAAAATTCTTTTAAACTATATGATAAACACACATAATTAGCTAACATGAATAAGTTTAAATACATTGAAAATGTATAAAAATTATAAATACCTAGATACCTTAGTGGCTTTAGATGGTTTAAGGTTCGTTCAACTCTCCTCGGTGGCGTAGTTAGCTAACGCGCTAGTTTGGTGTTGGGCTATATTGTCGAGAACGGGAAGACCGAGGTTCGAATCTCACTTGTGGGAACTGGGAAGATTTCCTAAACGGTTTTCCACTCTCCCTCTAAGCAAATACGGGTTCACTTCCTCTATATTCAACCTTTCCAATTACTAACATATTAGCGTAATTAGTACTTAAGTTTATAGCCCAAACGGGTAGTAAGACGTGGTGCTAATAATAATAATAATTATTATTATTAAAGGTCGTTTAGAAGATTTATATGATGCGGTGTTAGATGAATAAGACTGTGAGGAGGTGATTCTCAAGCTGGAAGACAGATGTTCCTATATAAGTGGGTTTATAAGATCACATTTTCCAAGTTTCAAAATTGAAAACCTTTGTTCACAGGAATATGATGATGCAAATATTGCCATATTATATTTATGGTCATGATTTACCGAGCTTAGATATGTTCATTTTAGCATGGTTTGGTAAAAAAAATACAGTTTGGCGTTTTATAAAAAAAAAGCCTGCTTCACAAAGCAACACATTTAAATTATCCATCCTGTGGGCCAGAATGAACACACTAGTGGGCCACATTTGGCCCATGGACGTAGTTTGTCCACCCTTGTTCTAAAAAAAATCACTCTGGTGTTAGACTAGACAGCCAATGAAGGGGATATCTGACTTCAGATTTCAATCGGGTGTATTGGGGGCAGTTTTCCAAATGAGTTTTCTACTCTCCCTCTACGAAAATGCAGGTTCAATTCCTCAAAACTCAACCTTATTCAACCCTAACTCATTAGTGTAATTAGTGCATATAGGTATAATATTAATAGGTAGTAAAACTGAGTGTTAAAAAACTAGGGTAGAAGAGATATCTTAAATATTTTGAAAACGCAATTTATTTACTATAGCTACATTTCAAAAGATTGATGTAATAATCTTAATTGAATTTTTATTAGTTTCTTGATTATTATTTGATGAGGATAATTTACTCACTCTATCTTTATTCATTATTATATGTTTGTATATCTAAACAATAATGAATCCGATTTTTAATTATGGCTGGCGACTCTTCCCCCTTGTTTACGCCCACACCACAATGACAATTAACTGTCGGGACAAGTCCCTCTCTATCCCATCCAAGGTGGGCGTTTAGAATGGAGACAAACCGTCATGATTGGTGCATAAGGTTGACTGTTAATTTACTTTACAACTATTAGGTCTACCGTTTCAAGCCTGTGGCCAGGGTCAGTTTTTTATTCAAAGCCATATATTTTCCACTAACTGCTGGCTAGGCCTGGCGTAGCTTCATATACCTTATAATCTAACTTAAGACTAGGACAGGCACATCATACAGTCCCTGGTCGTTTATTCATCACTGTGAAAGGGTAAATCCACATTACTACCACCACCACCACC
>CABFWO010003975.1:54981-74201 GCA_902155825.1 Timema genevievae
GGTCCCGGCACAGATTTATCTGATTGCCAAACCCTTCCTTCACCTCTGACAAGACGTGTATTAATCACAACTTGTGAATGTGTGGAATGCCAGGCCTCCACCGTGGTTCGGATCCCACGTTAAACTGTAGTTCCTCCATTTCATCTCGCAACCACCCTACCATTACACAATAGAGTAAGTGCGTATAACTGGAAGTAAGACGCGGTGATAGTCATAATAATTGTTAGCAAATTGACCGCATCTGTGATTTAGTGGTCAGAGTTTCTGGCTATGGACCCATATGTCCCGGGTTTCATCCCCGGTTCTTCCAGATCTTTCTGTGAAGCAGTGGGTCCAGAAAGGTGTCAGTAAACCCAACCTCACGAGAACAAATAAGGAGCTAATTGAAAGTAAAAGTTGCGGTCCTGGTCTAAAATAAAACTGAGTTTAACGGCAGGAGGGTTAACTGTGCTGACAATATGACACCCTCTAACCACAAAAGTTGACACTATATTCGCCAATAGATGGTGGCCACTCGGTCAGTATGGCTTGATTGCAGCCTGATGCCATGAAACTATTTTTTTTTTGAGTAAATTTAATTTCGAGGCTACTTCAACTATACGTCGCTTTTCAGTCCACTTAAAACAATGGTTTTTACTGTCTAATGACCTGAGCATAAATGCTTCTATATTGTTAGACAGTAGCTGGGAGTCTATTTTTAAAAAAATATACAAGTTTGAAAAATAATCCTTCGCCCACTACTCTTGTATATTAAAAAGCTATTTACAGTCAGGATTCACTGAACAAATACTTTTGTCTTAAGAATTTTTTTATAAACAGCACCAAGAGAAAAACAACTGGATGGTTTTACAATTCATAACATTGCATGCCTTCTCAAATATTGTATTCCAGTCACCCTTAGTCCTTCTCACTGGAACTTTTAATTTTAATTTAATAAAAACAATCTTATTGAACTGAATGGATGGATTTATTTTAGTTTTAAAGTAGTTATGGCAGCCCATAGGATGAGGTGACTTCAGACACTTTTTTGTATATTTATTGCTCCTGTGATATGACCTTTAATCTAAAAAGTCTGAAAAAATTATCTAAGCAAGATATGACCTTTAGCTAATAGATAAATGCTAAATATCATGTCTGTAAGTTAAAACATACTTAAAAAAATTATTAAAATGTCCGGTGTCATGGTGGCTCTGGACACCTTTATGTTTCCTTTTAAAAATCGAGGTTAAATATAAATAGGGTGACTTCGGCCACTAATAATTGATAAATAGACATTTTTCACACAAAAAAATTAAATTTCAACATAAAATTAAGTTACATACAAGTGTAAATAGACTACATATATACTTAAACACATATATAGCTATTCTACACATTCAACATCGACAAACTTGAACGCAAACCGTACTCTTTATAAATCCACTGTTTTTTTTAATTTACGAACAATTTAAGTTTTATCTATTGTATGGCCTACACTCGTCCTCTATTTCGGTGAAAATAAAATAGGTTTTTTTCTTAAAAAATTTCTTTTTTGTATTTTCTTGGCATGTCCAAAGTCACACCACGAATTCCCTAAAACAAGTAAAAAGGGGAAAAATAAAATTTATAAACAATTTTGGCCCAAATCTAATGTAAACATTATATTAACTGCTAGCCATCAAATAAAATATATAAATTTCCATAACTATACTCTGAAACTACTTAACGAATTACCTATCAAATCAGACCACTGGTATATGTTCCTGTGTCCCAGTTTATCTCTGGTAAGGAGGTTTTAGCACCACATTTTACTACCCCTTCGGGCTATTTGCCTATTTACTAATTGCACTGGAGGGTTTGTGTTTAGGAAGGTTTAATTGAGATGAAATACAGCCGCAGTTGCGTGGAAGGAGAGTGGAAAACCAATTATGAAAAACCTTGCACCTGACTGAAATCGAACCCCAATCTTTCGGTCTTCGGCAGTCTAGTCTAACACGAGAGTAGCGTGTCAGACCACGCATCCTCCACGAAGCGGATAAGGGTTATTTTAAAACTACTTTATTTTTTGCTACACTTCTTATTATATGGGGTATATTAGATTAATTCAACGAATAGGCTAGGGATTAACGATTGGCGAGAGAGTTTAAGAGTAAATGTAGCTACATTTTCGTAAGAGAAAATGAAAACATAATTATTTAAAACATCCTAAGAGGAAGAAAACTAGGCTAGGTGAGTCTGACATTTATTCTGCGTGCCCACCAGTGTGGATGTAATTCTAAATTTTTGTTCAGAGTGTTTGTACAAGAATTGCGGCTAGCCACCATACCTTTAGCAATACAATGGCACCAATCAGCCTGGATGCGTGAATTGTGTGCCTGACCTACTATGGATTCACACTCTCGATAAAATTCAGGGCGGAACAGAAACGGGGTCACAGGATAAGCTCCAAACCAATCATCAAATTTCATCCCCATCAGTAACACTCGTTCCGCTTTATATTAACTAGTATATAGTTTCTCAGTCAGCTCTGCTCTAGAACTTATCCCTGGAATACTCAAACTTCAAAAGCAATCAACTCAAATTAGTTCACATGAACTTACAATGTAAATGACAAGCAGAAAGCTTCGTTTAATGTTGTGTGGAGATATGAAATAGCTAATTATGAGTTCATATCACGGTCGGATAACAAAGATAACAAATACAAAATCACGTTTAGAAAATGTATCGGAGTGCTGGTTTCTGCATTCTACACTAATTGACAAAAGTGTAATCAGGATCAGTTAAAAATGTGTTAATTTTTTATAATAATCATTTTTAGGTTCTTACTTTATCATATTAATAGAAAGTATCGTGATCGTGAACAAAATCTATCCTCAGCTTATGACAAATATTTACGTTTTATGTGAACTTTAACACAAAAAAGTTGATTTTACAATTCTGTCTGTCCCTATGGGTGTCTGTCAATGGCCACGGATATCAAACAGATAAATTAATTTTGGTTCAAACATGATATTTGGATTTGATAGGGCAATATCATGAGACTTTTTTTTTTAATTTTGAACCTAGCTCTCAAATTAATGGTAGGTTAGTGGTAAGTGATTTTTTTTATTTAAACATTTTTCAATAATGACTTAACCAATATTGTTTAAAATGCATTTCTAGGATATGTTGACATGACAAATAGCACTGTGCTATTGATTTTGGGGTAAAAATTTATCGAAGAGTAGTTTTCTGATGGGACATTTTTGAAAATTAGCAATATTTCAAAAAATGCTTCAACAATTTTGTTTAAATTGTATACCTGAGGAGTGTATGATATGATGGATATCACTGTATATTTAATTTTTGGGCGAACATTCATTTATGGGTAGTTTAGTGATACATTTTTTTAAAAACCTTGAAATATATTTTTTAAATGACTATAACTATTTGGTTCCAAATGGGTATCTTAGGAGTGTTTGACATGATGAATATTAATATATATTTGTTTTTGTGGTAAACTATTTTTAAGAGTTTACTTATGATTGATTTATATAAGATTTGATTTTTGTTAAATAGCTCTAATGAGTTTGCTCAAACTTTCTATTGGCGGATTATTTCAAATGGTTAATATTAATATATGTTAGTTAAACAAGACAATTTAAGGGTAGTTTACCAAACAAAAATTTTTTTTTTTTCAAAATTGGCTTTAGGATCTAGTTCAAAATTGATACTTAGGAATAGTTTTTCAAAGTTTAAATTTTCACAAATTACAAATCATTTTTGGTTAGCTAACAAAAAACTTATTTTTGAAAATTGAAAATCAACTAAAATTATATGAAAAATTTGATTTTAAATTTATAGTGTTTATTGTGATTAATAACAAGATGATATGTTTGTTTTTATGAGAAAACTTACTAAAACTTAACTAATTTACTAAAAACTTAATGCTAAAAACTTTCTTTAAAGACATAAAACACAATATGAGAAAGTTTGTGCAATTGTATCATAACATTTATTTTAAGTTGGCTAACCACACCTTGGTGAAACTTTTGTTTCAAACTTCATTACATACATAAGTTAGATGCAATCCGTCGTCTGAGAAGGGGTCTCAAATGGATACAGCGTGAATCGATATAATGAATTTGATAAAGTTACAATATTTTGATTTAAAGTATCCTTAGTAAATAATGCATTTAAATAACTTTTTATACACTTTAAAAATATGTTTATGATCGGATGTTTAAAGTTTGTTATCTAAATAATCACTAACCTTCATAAATTTAATTTAGCAGGCGATAAAAAAATCTCTATTTTAGGAAACGGGGTTCAGACATTCATTAGAGCATAAATGGTGTATTATGAACGTTATAAAATGAATATCTATCTATATACGGTAGAGCAAATAACTGCACACTAGCTCTTGATCAATTATTACTACAAGCCCATAAATGAAGTAGTTAATAACATTGTGTTTTACTAAGTTTGATAAATAATTGTTATTTTATATAACTATTTTAATTTACTTTTAGAACCACTTCTTAATACCTTTTAAGGTTATATGCATATATAATAATTACGCCTACGAGTTAAGAGTGAGGAAGGTTGAATTTATAGGAAGTGAACCCCCTATTTTCGTGGAAGGAAAGTGTAAAGCCATTTAAGAAAAATCACCCTCAGTAGTATATCCGACCAGGATTAGAACCCCGATCTCTAAATTATCGGCAGTCTAGTATAATGTGAGAGTGACGCCTTTGATAATGTAGTCATCAAAGCGGGTGATAACTACTATTCAAATTCAATCTGTATATTTGTAGATATAAAACAATAAAATAAGTTATTTGATTAATTGACTTAATTAGCAAGTACCATTTTGTATGTTATTAAAATACTTATTTCACTGGAATGTTACCAGAATATTCTATAAACATTTTAAACAAGAACATAATTTAAGTTGTAAAGCAATGGATCTGAAAATTATCCTAGTAATCAGAACGGCTGTTTGTTTATATTAAATTAAATTATTCATAGCTAACTAATACATGGTGAAGATATGCTCTGAAGCCCAACAATTTTTCAAGATTATATGTTAACAATAAGAAGCAAACGAGACAACTAATGGATTTGTAATTGGCATTGATAGCAAAAACAATGTTTTGTTTACGATATCACACACAAAAACTTGTACATTCCCGAGCTATGTTTTAATAGGCCAAATTTTAATGCCACTACCGGTGCCGGCGACTCAAACTTGACAGGATCATTTCTTGTGATAGCTTTTACTTTAAAAAGCTTTAAACCATCGTTTTGAAAATAGCACAACGTGAGTTACAGAAATATTTAATAAAAAAAAGAGGGAGTCTCGTCACCTTAGCATCGCCACCCAAGGTCATACCAGCCTTACCAACTTAGTTCTCTCTCAGAACCAAATATTTTGTTTAAATGTTTTTTTCTACAATGCGTTGTTTTAGAGATATGTTAGTGGAAAATTTTCAAATGAACACCCGGTATAAGTTCAAATGTATTTAAATGAATTCGTGAAATAGCTGTCATCAAATACCAATAATAATTTTCATCCATGATCTCATGTTTAAGTTTTACCATAGTATACATATATACACACAAGATATATATATATATAAGCTATATATACAAGTTATATATATATACGATATATATACAAGCTATATATATATGATATATATATACAAGCTATATATATATTATAAACAATGACATCCAAATATACTGGATTAATATCATATCACGATAATAAGACCATTTACAATAGACTATACATATAGATTAGAATATATATACACAAGCTAAACTAACACATACGAGTTTAAATATAACTATTTAATATTGAAAGTTGAAATGTTCACAACTTAGATATTTATAATAATTAACTTTATTTGAGAAATAATACAGATAATTACATATTTTTATAGTAATTATAAATTGTTATATAAGAAATGTATTCAAATATTAAATAAGTTATGAAAAGCGTTTTAACACAGGAGATTACAAAATTTCAAGAGTTTACAAAAATAATGGTGCCTGGAAAAAAAATTAATACAAAACTTTTTTAAACAAATGTACCATCAAGTCGTCCAATTATCATTTTAAACACAATAATTAACTACATTTTAATAACTTGTTAACCTAATGTATATTCTATTGTAAGTTGTCTTACTATCGTGGTACGATATTAATCCAGTATATTTGGATGTCATTGTTTATAATATGTTTATCTACTTTAAATAACTTATCCCGTTTCATATCAGCTTTCTACTAGTTCTCTTAGTAACCACAAATAGTTGTGAATTTACCTATTTTTAAAATGAGCTTAAAGGAAAAATATCTCTCTTTTTCAGGTCACGTACTCGCGGAAAATAGAGTGAGCATAAAATTCTCCAGATTCTACCTTCATGATTATAAAAAAAATGGTTATGATAGGGAATACTTTGCAATATTTACCAATGTAAAAATGCTATATTATAATTTTTAGGTATACGAGGGTAGTAATTTGTTCTATCTCCGCCATAGTTTCAAATGAAAATATCAAATTTTATTCGAGTTCGAGTAATGTAAAGCAATATTTGTTATAATAAAGTTGCATTTCTGTAATATATCCATGAATAAAACCACAAAAAAAATTAATTCTAAGGAACAAATAATTTTTGACAACATTTCTAGACACATTAGATTTTAAAATATATTTAATATAGTTAAAACAATTCTTTTTTTAATCAGATGAAAGTAGATATTTAGCGATACTGTTTCCTATGAAATAATAACTAAAATCGATTAAAATTAATAAAATTTGACATTTTCGAAATAGATTAAAAATTAAGATTACTCTAATTTTTCAGAGCTTTGAGAAAAACAAAATGCTAATCTAGTTTGAACAACTTATAATAATTAGAGAAATTCAGGATTTTACTTATTTTTTCTCAAGAGAAATCATCCACCTTGTGGATTAAATGAAATTTTTTCAACTTGTTTAAATAATAAAGCTGTAATGAAGTGTTTGTCTTTTAAAAATTGTTATGAAATAAAAAATTTCATTTTTTGCGCTTTAATATTCTTAATTACTTTTCCTAAGGCACTAAGAAATTCAAAGTTAATTGTCACACAAAAGTAAGTCATCTATCCCTATCTTGAGCTAGTTCTATCCAGTCCACTTCATTACACCTTATCACTTTCAGGTCCATTCTAATGTTATCCTCACATCTGCGTCTATGACTTACCAATGTTCTCTTACCATTGAATTTTCCAGTCAATAATCTCAACACTGTTCTAGATTCTCCCATTCACACTGCATGTCCTGCCCATCGCAATTTGGGAGATTTTTACAATTTCTTGTGATTTGTACAGGATAGGCAACAAATAATTATGTAACTTCCTTCACTCTCAATTATCTTAGCTTTTTTTTAGCACCACGTTTTACTACCCGTTTGAGATACATGCTTATGTTCTAATTACTCTAATGTGATAGGGTTGAGGAAGGTTAAATGTAGATAAAGTGTCCCCGTAATCGTTTGGAAGAAGATTGGGAAAACATTTGTGAAAATCCTTTCTCAATGCACCCGACCGAGGTTGGACCCCGATTTCCCCATTAGCTGCAGTCATTCTATTCTGAATATGACACCTTAGAACATTCTTTCACTGAAGTGGGTAATTTCATCTTAATATTCATTGATTATCATTTATGTTGCAATAGAATATATTTTTATAGCATTGGAAATGATAAAAATTGTTTTCTTTTTATAATATTTATAAAGTCAAATGTAAAACAGCTATGATCTCATAAAGTAAAAATTATAATTATTTGTATGTATTTAGGCTTTTAATACGTGATATTCCTTTGTGCATAATAGACTAAAGTACTTTCCTGATAAACGTAGCACATATAAATACATTTTTAACATAAGCACATTGTTAGTTCTTAAAATTTATATAATTTAAATCAACTTAATATTTACAACGCAGCAAGTCCACTTTATGATAGAAAATATATTATAAGCCAGATATTTAAAATTCAATAAATGTGTCTCTGAGTGATATTGAAGTACAATAGTTGAGTATAGAATTTTTTTACCATGGTTTTATTTTATAAAAAGGTTTCTGAACATTTAGGTGTTTCATAAATTAATCAGTAAATGGTCAAAGGGCCGTACCAATAAACCAGCGTTTAGTACAAACCACACCTTCCTTGTGTCCATTTCATGGAACATGCAGGGTTTGGGTGAACATAAGCTCTAATATATGTGCTAGAAGTGGGAGTAATTTATTTATATGGCTTTATGTTCCTATGGGAAATGTTTTCTCTACTCGATCCTTAGGTCCACTATGAAGCCAAGAATCGGACTAAACCCTATGCATGACTTATTTGGTGCTGACTGACAGTTCACAGCTGACAGCTGACGGCTTTGAAACGTTACCAGACCAAATTATTGATCCCTACGTTGAACCATATGATCTACAAAAAACATGTGTTTAACAGCTGTAACTTCTGAAAGTCAAAATTTAGGTATATACCTAAATGTTGACTGTCAAGTCAGCTGTGAGCTGTCAGTCAGCACCAAATAAGTCGTGGAGCTACTGTAGACACGAACTACAATACATGTTCAATTAGTTGTTTTTATATGCTTGCAATCTATATTCATGAAATAATAATAACGCACACTTTTCAAATAATGTTCTTCAGATGTATTAAAATTTGAGAAGCATTGATTCTAATAGTAATAATTATATAATTTAGGGATTTTTTTAGCACCATATCTTACTACCCGTTCAGATTATACGCTTATGTATTAATGACGCTAATGGTTTTATGAATTAGAGAAGATATATATATAGAAAGTGTACTCGCATTTGCGTGGGGGAGAGTGGGAAACCAATTTTTTTTTTAACCTCAGTACATCCGACTGAGATTCGAACCTCGATCTCCTCGTAATCAGAAGCCTAGTATTTTGCGAAAGTGACGCCTTAAATCACGCGGCCACTGAAACGGGTTTATATTGCTTTATTTAAATTAATTTTCATGGCAATATTAACCAATTATTAATCGTGTAACAATTTATTAGTGATATCCGAATGCAGATAACACGCTACTTTAATCATTTCTATGTTTCTAATTTATTTGAGGTTTTAACGGGCACTTTATGAGCCGAGTGATGATATCAGCACAAGACTTATCAACTTACTTAAATCTAGAACACTCACAATATTCATACCCGGCCATTAATCCATAGCTTTGGAAGTGTAAACCCACATTTAATCAATGATACATTTTTCAACCAAGCAAGGAGTTGAACATGAGAACCTTAGCTCAGTAGAAAGACAAGCTACTGACTGAGCTTAGTCGGCCTTCACTATTATATTTATTTATTTATATTTAGCACCGCGTCTTACTACCCGTTCGGGTTATACGCTTAAGTACTAATTACGCTAATGGATTAGGAATTGGGAGGGTTGACTTTAGAGGAAGTGAACCCGCATTTGCGTGGAGGTAGAGTGGAAAACCATTTAGGAAAAACCACCCCCAGTTCACCCGACCGAGATTCGAACCTCGATCTCCCCGTCCTCGGCGGTAGAGCCCAACACGACTAGCGCGTTAGCCAACTATGCCACCGAGGCGGGTTTCACTATTATAAAAATCACGAGTAGGCAATGGGTTATTTGAATAAACTTTCTAAGGAAACTAAGTCTTATGAACATTGATGGTCCAACAGATTGTTATGACAGTTAAGAAATATGTCCGATTTTACACAGGGCTCTCAAATACCTATTAAGGACATAATACTTGTGGGCGAGTTATGAAAAAACTAGGAATACTTTGTTAATTTCAAGATTCACAGCTAAAATTGCTCATCATGTTCAATTAATATTGATATAATATATAATAACTACTGTACATTCATTCATTCAATTAATACATATTTGCGTATTTGTTAGATTGTAATTTAATAAATACAATTTTAATCTTAAAGAAATATGCTTTAATTTAACATTTTTCAAAAAATTCTAAATAAAATATTTATTTACTTGTAGTTGAGTTAACGTCAATTGGATTCATCCGTTTTGTTAGTTTCCTTAAAGGCTGACCTGGCGGTCTAGGGGTAAGGTGTCTGACTTCTGTGCTGCGGATCCAGGGTTCAATCCTCGGTCCGGCACAGATTTCTCCGATTGCCAAACCCTTCCTTCACCTCTGATAAGACGTGTATTAATCACAACTTGTGAATGTGTGTCATGAATGCCAGGCCTCCACCGAGGTTCGGATCCCACGTTAAACTGTAGGTCCTCCATTTCATCTCACAATCACCTTACCATTACACATATAGCGTAAGTACGTATAAACCGTACGGGTAGTAAGTAATACGTGGTGCTATTAATAATAATTTACTTAGAGGATATTTTAAATAAATGTTTATCTCACTTAACCGAATATTGCTTTCTATCTCATGAACAGAATATATTGCGCAACCTCAACCTGATCCGTTTTGTTCTTAGTTCCTCCAACCGTGTAAATACACCCACTCAAAGTAGACTCATTAGAACTGCAGTATTCACACGAGGATAACCTTTGAAGTCACGTACAGTGACGTTTTTATTTCCGTACGTCTGTCGTAGTTTACGTTTTCTAGTTGATCCTGTCTCAACAGCTGTTTGCGTCTGTTCAAACCTTCCGCTCCCTTTATTTCGCGCCATATCTTCCTATTGTCCTCACTCTTATAAAGTGACCGCCTTCCTGGTCTAAGGGTCGTCAGCACCACTGGCTACTGATCTAAGGCTTCTAGGTTCTATTCCCAGTGGTGACGTAGGTATTTTTCCTGAAAGGGGGACTGTTCAAATAACCACTCATCAATTAATCTTATTGCGGGTATGACGTGTAGACAGCCTCTAAGATATTACCTACGCCACGTTCTGTTCCCAAAGAACGGATAAATATATCGATACACGGTGCACCGCAGAGAATTTCTACAATTTTTATCTTAAAATATACATCTACTAAAAAGTCTTAAGATTTGTGAGACAACATTGATGGAGAAATATTACACTAGTTTTCCTTCACCTCTGACAAGATGTGTATTAATCACAACTTGTGAATGTGAGGAATGCCAGGCCTCTACCGTGGTTCGGATTCCACATTAAACTGTAGGTCCTCCATTTCATCTCACAATCACCCTACCATTGCACATTAGCGTAAGTGCGTATAACCCGAACGGGTAGTAAGACGCGGTGCTAATAATAATAATAGTAAAAAATATTACACTAAGGATCAAAAATGAAATACTATATAATGTTACTGACTATGGAGTATGACATTAGGAACTAGGAACACTGTTACTTAAAAATTGAGAAAAGAGAAACATCTTTATCCACCAAAGAGAATAAGATTAAAATTAATTTTCAAAGACCTGAAATAAAAAGTATATATATATATATTTGCTTAGAGCTCAGAAACTATCGGTTTTATAAAAATATATTTCAAATATAAGATTTGTATCTTTAACAGTACTACAACTTTACAATGATAAGTTGTTTCGTATCTAAAATAGTTGTGGAGAAACGATCAAAATAGAAAAATTTCCCTATGTAAAGTACCGTCAATTCATCTTCACGGGAAGATAAGAATTGACATCTTTTTTATATTTATAAACAGTGTCTAGATATAAAATTTAATCAAAATCGTTACAGTGAATTTTGAGAAAATAGATTTTTCTCTTTTTGCCCTTCAGTAAACTACCCTTAAATTTAGGGTTGGAAATCTAATTTTAAAAAAAACCTTGGGGAAACTTAGGAAAACCCCAGACACCAAGTTTTAATCCAATCGGTAAAATAGTTTCTGCTCTTCTCAGAGGTACATACTGACATATACAGACGGATGGCATTTCAAAAACAATTTTTTTTGTTTCAGAGGCTCATGAAACTTCAACATTTATCAAAATCTCGATTTATATATTTTTTTGAGGATCACATTACTTTCTCTACGAGGTGGGAGAGAAAGTACAAAAAATTCTTATAAGTCTTCCCTTTTTCTTAATATCCCTGTGCTGTAGGTGGTTTTTCATAAATGAAAGTAAAATGCGGGTACACTTTATCTAAATCCAATCTTATTCATCCTTAACACAGTAATTAGTATATAAGCGCACAGCCTAAAAAGGTAGTAAAACGTGGTGCTAAAATAAAAAATAAAAAATCAAGTTAGGGTGGAATTGAACTCTAGTAAAGTTCAGTATTTTTCACTATTTATGGTAAAAAAAAATTTTTCTCCAAATAAAATATATCTTTATTAGATACATTTAGTTTAATCTGATGTATACAGATACTGCAGATTACTTCGGGGTTAGAAATTGTCAAGTAAATGTATTCGGTGAGGGAAATGGTGACATACACTACACGTGTGTTCTTGCAGATGGAAACGCATTGAGAGAACGTGTACTTTATTCAGAAAAATACATCAACTGACGATTACCTTGTACAGTGTTATTCACACGACTCCACCAACGTTAATGAGAGACGGGCTCATTTGAGATAATATCCTTTGACACTGGAAGGCCAAGAGAGGTTTAAATTGTTGACCTTGAGGAACGAGTTCTTCGTAGTGTGGATGAAAGTCCATAAGATAGTACAAGAAGAATTGAATCAAGGGAAGGAGTTAGTCATACGACTATTGGAAATATTCCCCATAAAAACATTCTCTACCCCTATCTCCTTCAACGTGTGCAAGGACTTACTGAGGCAGACTTTCTGCCAAGAAGAACATTTTGCCAAAGAATTATATAAAAAAAGTGTGCTGTGGTCCTACATTTCTTGGCATTTATCCTGTTCACTGATGAAGTTGGTTTTACACTCGATGGGGTATTCAACTACAATGCTACCATAATAACCATCTGGGGCGAAGACAACCCTAATTAAGCGTGGCAGGACAAACATCAACATGAGGTCAGTGTAAACGTTTGGGTTGGAATCGTGCATAATCATTTAATAAGCCCCTATATTTTGTACCTACGCGTCTGACAGGAAACTTTTATCTGCAATTTCTTATAAATGAATTGCACTATTTAATGTACCTTTAAATGTCGTACGGAAAATTTAGTTTACGTGCGATGGCTCCCCCAGCAAACTTAAGTCGGAGAGCTCGTCCGTCCGTATTTGGATGTCCGTTTTCCTCAAAGATGAATTGGTCGCGAGGGATTCATTGAATGCCCTACTCGATCACCCAATTTGAACCTAATTGATTTTTATCTCCGTGGACATTTAAAGTCAATTGTTTACGTAACTCCTGTGCCTGATGTGGACATTTTAAGAGAGCGTATTGGGAATTGATGCTAGCAAATACGTAAAACTCCACGTGTAATTAATAGAGTACAACAAATCGCAGCGACTGAACGCAGGCACAGAGGTTGCACAGGAGCAGGACGACACCATTTTGAACAATTTTTGTAACCAAATGTTCTGCCTGGTATTTTTGTTCATTTCTATTTAACACTGTGATTTAATTTCTTAATATTTATTTGAAATTGTTAAAAACTAAAATTACTCTTAACTTAAAAACCAAGCGTTTCTAGGCCCATGGTTATATGAACTTTTTTGATCGTTATGTTAATGGTAATAGGTCCCTAAAATATTTGACATCAATTAAAATAGACCCTCTATAGTAATCGTAACAGTTTCTGAATAATTATAATGAGTATAGTTTCATTTGAACATAAAACTTTTCAAATTAAGAAATAAATTCCTGTTAAAGCTCCACGATTCCCAAGACAGATATTCGAGATCTGTTGAGATTAATACACAAGATAAAAATATAAACGTATCAAATCAAGAAAAGTTTTATGTATTTTGGCCAAAGGCGGGATTTTTTTTTAAAATGTTAAAAATGCGGGCCTTTGCTCGAGTTAAATTACATACCTCTTAAAACGAATAATAGAGCAGCTCTCTATCAACCGTAATTTTATATATGTGTATGTATTTACTTAATTCATTTCTTAAGTCACCTTGCTATTAAATTTATCAATTTTATCAAAAAGTATTATATTAAAAATAATATTATATTTATTTCCTCCCTCTGATTTGATATACTTTCATTCTATCTATTTACAATCTCTCTTTCTCTACGCCTTCCTCTTTGTCTCTAGAGTACTTACTCCTCGTTTTGTCGATAGATGTGCCAAGCTTGAAGAAGTTTCTACCCTATTCACCATTTCCCTTGAGTAATGTTGGGGCTTACCACCACAGAACCACCCTTAATGATTTTCAACTAACGTTCAAATAGTCTCTATTCTTACCTCGCCCTTAAAGAACCAATAAGCTGTGAGGTTGGCAAATGATAATTGTTACATTGCATAGTAGATTCATAATAAGGGCTTCATGACTTAGAAGATTGAAAATTTTTGATATAAAAATGTCCTAGAATTGTGAATTGAAAGTATTGAATAAAATAATGTTTTAATACAAAATTCTCTATAAAAGTAACTCGTTGAATGAAAATTAGGGTAAATTAATTAATTAATATCTGTATTCGAGACCGATATTAAAAAACATTAAATATTTATATATTTGTTACCGTGGAAGCTGGAAACGTGACAATTGCCGGTAATTGACTATGATTTCCGCCATTTATCGAATTACACTGGTGGATAGTGGAAACGAGTGTTAGTTTACAACACCCATCGGGGATTTCCGGAAGATGTTAAGTTCATCCTGTGGATTTTGGTAAAACACAACAGCAAAGATTTTAACTCATTGCATTAACCTGGTTATCAATAATTATTGCTCCATTATAGAGATGTTTCAAATAATTACACCAAAAATGTCTACACCCTTAGAAAAAAAGAATTAGGCCACCATAGTTGAGAGTTATTTAGGTTAGGTTAGCCTAGTTTAGGGTAGGTTAGGTAAGGTAAGGTTAGGTAAGGATAGGGTAAATTAGTTTGGGGTATATTAGGTTACTACACAATTCATTCTCAATAGTACATAAACACACACGGCACAATACACAGCACAACTACAGCAGCACGCGTCCCTAAGACATGTGGTTAATGTTGCGCAGATAAATACACAGTGTACTCGCCCTATATTTCCAACATGCAAAGGTGTACCCTCACGATTACTGGTATTCGCCATTTTGGATCGTTCTATTACGGATATGCACTAGTGAAAGACTTTTAGAGAAATTAAAATTCTGACATCCACTAGTGTGAGCAAGTGACACACAGTCGATTACCGGCAATCGTCACGTTTCCAGCTTTATTGGTAATATAATATATAATGTATAATGTATAAGTTATATATATTATGTTAATATATAATATATTTATGATGCTCAAAATTCAATTTTATTATACACTTTTATACGTAGATAAGCCCTTAGGAACCAATTAATAACCATTAAATACAGATGCATACCTTCAATTTACAAATATTAATTTATATTCTGAAACGATACCTTCAATCGTCAATTTAAAAAAAATAGAGATAGAAAATTAGTTTGAAATAATTTGCTTCGTGGCAATAATTTATTTTACTTCTTCTATTAACTAGGTCATTTCGCAAGTTATAAAATATATTTTATAATAATTACTTATGGAAATTGTTTTAACTACAATTCGAACTTTTAAATATTCCATTATAATTAAAATGAGTTCAAAAGCATACTAAAAGATATTTAATAAATTTTGTTAGAAAAAATATGTTGAGTTCTAATATTGTAAAAGAAAGTTTATAGCTCAAGAATAGCAAAGTTCAATCAAAACTTAATATGAATATTCAATATGAATTTATATTATCTATGAAAAATAATGCTTAAATTATATATATTGATTCTTTAAAAGATTACTATCATCGTTTTATATATAGGATATATATAATTTCACTTTCAATTATGCCTAATACAATCACTGTGTGTGTATTTAATGTGTTTTTTAATTGATTTTTTCTCTACATGTATGAAAGGTTCCAATTTTCTATGAACGTAACAATTTATAATTTAATATAATTATTTACTCTAAATATATATTTCAACTTCTTGTGTGAACGTCATTAAATTTCATAAAACATTTTGAGTTCGATTACCTGACCCCACGAGTTATTTAGCTAGCTACATAATATAAAATCAATTATCTACAATTTTTTTGCTTAGGGGTTATTTTGTTGTGAACTAATTTTATGTTGACAAAATTTAAAAAAAATTTTTTTCAAGAAACATATTTTTATAATGTCCTGCCTCTATTAAATTATAGAATAACAGTTATTTAATCAAATTAATATTACAAATATCACAACTTGTGAATGTGAGGAATGCCAGGCCTCCACCGTGGTTCGGATTCCACGTTAAACTGTAGGTCCTCCATTTCACCTCACAATCACCCTACCATTACACATTAGCGTAAGTGCGTATAACCCGAACGGGTAGTAAGACGCGGTGCTAATAATAATAATAATAATATTACAAATGTAAATTTGCTGAGATTATTTTGTATTTATATAATATTCTACAAAAGCTAAGACACATACATTTAATTAACTTCGTAAAATTTGACATGTAAACTTTGAAATATGTTTGTGTATTATTATTATTACATTATAAAAGCCATCTTAACTTTTATAACTTTCTTTCACATTATATATATACATTAATATTAATCAGTCAACTTTTTAATTTAAACTCTTTTAAACCCCTTTCAAAGTTAAATAATATGATATTTATTGAAAACTGTGACAGCTTGCGAACTAAACTAAACTAAACTGAACTAAACTAAACGTATATTACTTGAATTATGAAATTATATTTTAGTCGATTGGATTTGTTTGAGAACTGTCTTGTCCCTTTCAGATCCTTATAAATCAGGCAACGCTACTAAAAATAGTAACTATAATAACACGGACTGTGTGTTGGTGACGGAAGACTGTTAAATACATGTTCCATCAATCAAATAGGACAATCTCACAGGACAAGAGTGAAACACAAGGGGCAGCGCATCTAGTCTGGTTTTCTGGTGATGGGAAAGTCCAAGTTCAGATTATGGCAGGGTATATTGGGGGTGTTTTTACCCAATTGTTTTTCTCTCTCTCCCTCCACGTGAATGCTTGTGTATTTCCTCTATATTATATTGTTTTTATTCATATTCAATATATAGCCTAGGGGGTGGTGATAGATGAAGCCACCGCACCCCTAAATAACCCCCCTTCAAAAATCATTCTACAGTCATTTAGTGAGAACGTCATATAAGATAAAGGTTTTAATTTAAATTGATAGTGTCCAGCAGCCTATATAAATAAATTGATATTAGAATATACATAACTTTTAAAACTATAGCTTCGAAATGTTCTTTCAAATAAGAACATTTATATACTTTTCACAAATGAACAGATGTTAGCAAACAAGACATCGAAGATTTTTTGAAGTTTTTTCCAATGGAAGTAGAAATAAATCGTTGAACAGATGTTAAACAATGGGTTTTGACACACTTGACTCAAGATGAATGCAGGCGTACTTCTTTAAAATGCACCAACCTCATTATATGGCCTAAAATTATTAATTAGACTACTTACTAATTAATAATAACGGACAGATGCTTCAACTACAAAGCATTGATAAAAAAAACACAGCCTAAACAGATTTTTAAAATGCTGCTATTGTACAATTTTAACAAAACAATGATTGAATAAAAATATTAGAAAATTTAATTTATCATACGCGTACAGAAAGTATGTTTATTTCCTGTCATACAGCGTCTCATATCTATTATAAATAAATTGATGTATCTTGTGAAAAAAACCATTAAGAAAATCATTTATAATAAAAAGATAATGCATATAACTTCCCTTCTTCCATTCATATTCATAACATATCATCCGGATCAGAAATAGGCTAGCTCGTTTTGCACGCAGATTTTATGAGTACTGGGGGTGGGGGGGGGGTGGATGAGTTTAGGATAGTTACAACATCTCATCACATACCAGGCCACCTTGACCATTAGGCCAACAATCACATTACTCCACAACTAGTCATGGATATCACAATACCTTACAGGAATAAAAAAAATACAGACAAAAAAAACAAACAAAATGTCTTCAACAATGAAAATAAATATGTTGCCTTGAGAACAAACCATGTATGAGGGTAAACATTTAATAAATAATTTCTTTTTAATGTGTCACTTGCTTGTCTTATATTTTTAGTAGTCTATAGAATTCCCTTCTACCAATCCTGTGAAGCTCCACTTACAATCTAGGAATAACAAGCAATCATATAAGTTTACAGGCAAAACTAGATAGAATATATGGTAATATTTTATTTGGAAATAAACAAATTATTTTGAATAAGAAGAAAAAAAATTGTTGGGATTGCATTATAAAAAAATTGACCAGTATTTAAGATAATAAAATTAATTTAGGTTATAATTTAAACGATGAAAGGTATAAATAAATGTTATGATATGCACAGTTGAAATTTCAGTAAAATAAAATATAGAATAAAATAAGACCCAATGCCAAAAAATTAGGATGTTGAAAAATTAAACGATATAATTAATTAATTTTTCAATATTACTTCCTTGATTGGCGGATTGATTGAGCTAAATTTGTCCATGTGTATTCATTTAATATATACTGGCTCACCAATGGTTGTTGTTTCTGGTAGATCTAATTGTTTATTAAATTTGATGTTACAAGAATACAAAAAAATGGCTTCTTGAGAAAATACCTGGAACAATTCGCGAAATTTGGTCTTGGAGTGATTTATATAAAATGATAATAAGCAACTACCATCTTCATTTATGTGTAATTCCTACACTTCAGACTATTACTTGGAACTAATTCCTGAGGCGCAGCACCAACCTCACTCGTAATTCCTTCAATTTACAACTCTGCGGACAAGAATCACATCATTCTCTCTCAAAATGATAGATTTCGAAGCGTTGTATCTTCGTTTGAATTCGCCGGGTCACTTCCGTCTCCCGTCATTTGAAAACGTTCGAATTTCCAAGAATAAATATTCCAAAACAAAATAAATGGTACGGCACACCGCACACACTTTCTCTCTCTTTCTATAAACTCATAAGATTTCTGAACGGAATAATGTACATTGTATCATCACCACTCTATATAAGAACACGCATAAAATAATATACAATGATATATAATCAATGAGAAAAGAGGCGGATCTTTGTCCATCTAAGAGCATTTCAAACAGTTTAATGTCTTCCACAAGGGTCAACACTTCGTATTAAAATTTCGATTTCTGGTTA
>CABFWO010003976.1:0-17963 GCA_902155825.1 Timema genevievae
GTTGTTTGCAACGGTGGCACGTACACAGCATTAACAGTGCAGTTCTGGAGCTCATTCAATGTTGTTTGCAACGGTGGCACGTACACGGCATTAACAGAGCAGTTCTGGAGCTCATTCACTGTTGTTTGCAACGGTGGCACGTACACAACATTAACAGTGAAACTTTGGAGCTCATCTTTAGCGTGTTTTCAAATGAGGAAGTCACACGGCTTAAGATCTGGCGACCAAAGGGGCAGGCTGTAGATCGTCGAGCGAGTCATGGGGTCACTGCGATCAATCCAACAGAAAGGGTAGACATTGTCGGGGTAAACTTTAAGATGCCAATGAGGCTGCTCCCAATCTTACTTAAAAGTGCATTTGCTGTAACCCTCGTTCAGTTGGAAGAATAGGCATACATCCAGATAGAAGGGACTAGTCGCTGTATTTTTCGATAAAAAGAAAGGGCAATATACCTTTGCCCGGGAAATGGTACAGAAGACGTTAACTCTAGGTGAGTCGCACTCGTGCTCCTTTGTTGCAATGGGCTTTCCCAAGCCTCATATGCGAATGTTGTGACATTTCACCTTGCCTCTTAAATAAAAAGTGTATTCGTAAATAAACTCCAACTCCATTTTCTGTCGCAGAGGGGATTGGAGTAGAGAGTAGAGAGATCTTACGATGACATTCTAAAGCTTAGGGAGATTTCCTCTTTCATTTGGTGTATGCCAAGTATGTATGATTGATAAGGACGGAATTATTCTTCTTTTAAATTTGATTAATCATTTTGAATAATCCCGTATATCATCACATGAAACGGTGTAGCGTATCACATTATTGTGCTTACGACTTCTACAGCTAACAGAGAAGTGTAAAAATATATAAATATTAAGAAGCAAAAAGCAATCACATGGCGGATGGAAAAACTCTGAAGACCTCTATAAAAGAAATAAAAAAGATTGGCAACAAGAATTAGGTGCGAAGAAATTTATGTGTTTGTGAAATTTCACTTCATCATAAACAAACGCGCTTAACTATCGCAAAAATAGGTATTTACAGTTTCCCTTAAAGAATATTGTGTGAATCACGCAAGTTGACAAAATCACTGCACAAACACATACAGCACACTCTTGACAGTAACAACGCAAAACGAAAAAACAAAAACCAACAAAGCACAGTAATATTTGAAAAGTTCCAGGGAGTATCATGGCACATACAGGGCTGTGCCGCAGTTACCATAATCTCCTTGAGTTTCCACTCTTCTCTTACTACCTAGTTTCCTACGTTTTCCACAAGGAATTCCCATTTTTACAAGCAGCGTCGATTAAAGAAAAGAGTGATAACATTTCATTTTTATTCTGAAAATTGAAAAAGGACATCAGGACACGGGAATCGAACCCGGGACCTTTGGCTTAGTACGCCAATGCTCTATCCACTGAGCTATCCAGGATTCGTCCCGTGCTCAGGGTCATTCTTTACTCATATTTTAAGGCAGAGCCTATGATGGAGTGCGAAAATCGTCAGCTACAAGTATGTGATTATATTAATATCACGAGCTATCTATCAGATAACGCAGCCATCTGCGACTCGGTAGTTGGCTTATTGCTGCCATTTGTACAATTATTATAATTGTACGGGATTGCATATTAAGAATTAAATAGCCAAAGCTATTATTTATGCTATTAGTGGGAATTACACCATCTAGATATCATATTCTGAAAATTTAAAAATGACACCTGGACACGGGAATCGAATCCGGGACCTTTGGCTTAGTACGCCAATGCTCTAACCACTGAGATACCCAGGATTCGTCTCGTGTTAACTGATAGCTCGTGATATTAATATAATCACATAATTGTAGCCGACGATTTCCGCTAAGTCCATCATAGACTCTTCTTTAAAATATGAGTGAAGAATGATCCTGGCACGGGACGAATCCTGGATAGCTGAGTGGTTAGAGCATTGGCGTACTAAGCCCAAGGTCCCGGGTTCGATTCCCGTGTCACGGTGTCATTTTTAAATTTTCAGAATATGATATCTAGATGGTGTAATTCCCACTAATAGCATAAATAATAGCTTTGGCTACTTCATTTAAAAAAAATCAAACTGACAAGTGTAAAATCATGTAGCTTATGTTTAAAAAAGTATAATTTAAGATTAATGGGGAAATATATCTTCCGTCGCTTCACACCCTTTGGTTAAGGGGTAGTAAGACATGTTTGAATCAGCGTGCTTAATTCTTCCGTTAAGTTTTTCGTTCATCCAAGCTTTCAATTAAATGTTCCTAATTAACAAATATTCCAATATTTTTACTAGTATTTAAAAAATTTGCTGTGATTTCTCGGTTTTTTAAAGATACAAAAAAATCCCAATGTTTTCCCGGTTCTTCCGGTTCTCTAGGGGGATGGCAACCCTATCGCTACACAAAAAGTAATTAGGATAGGCTTTTTGTGACAATCTAGCATATATGGTAATTTTCCCATCCTAAACTACAATGTTATTGTTTCATCTTTTCTTATTATTATGAAGGATGTCAAATTCGATGACAAAGATTTTTACTGATCTTGAAAAAATAGAAAAATCATTCTTAAAATCACGAATTTTATTACCTCCATTTGTTATCTCTCAAATCCCAGTAGCTAAATAAAAGCACTGACATTTTAACTAAATGGCAGAAGTTAAACTCGGTTAATTTTTCATGAAGATCATTACTAGCCTGGTTATTTTGCTGTTGCACTTTAGTATGGGTAAATGTAGATGCACTCACCTTGAAATGTCTATTCTAGTGATTTTGTACAAACTAAAAATAGACGCTTTGTAAATTTTTGTTTGCCATCTACATTCAAAGACACTATGTTATGGTGAATAAATAAATAACATTCCAATGTGAGTTTATTTAGCACCGCGTCTTACTACCCGTTCAGGTTGTACGCTTAAGTTACGCTAATATATTAGTAATTTGAAAGGTTAATTTAGAGGAATTGAACCCGTATTCGCGTGGAGGTATAGTGGAAAAACATATAGGGAAAACCTCCCTCAGTTCACCCAACCAAGATTCGAACCTCGATCTACCCGTCCTTGGCAGTCTGGCTCAACACGAAACTAGCGCGTTCTAATGAGAAGTTGAATGGATGGGGAAGATTTGAATTTTAAGGAATTGGGATTGAGAATCAAAAAATTGAGGTCAAAATTAAAGAACCGCAATTGAGAAAAATAGTTCGAGTTGTGAAATATCTCAAACTGACATCTTTTAGTGTATTTATCGTTTCTTCTCGGTGGACCTCACATGGCCAGGGTTTAAAATCCTCTGTAATATCCAGATCATGTTCACCCTCACTTCGTCCCATATAAATGTTCAGTAACCACTGAATGACGTGGAGAACACACATTGGTCACGATTAGAGGCAGGGAAAAGCTTATTAGCAGTGAGAGCTAATTGATTTGTAACTGATTTTTCAAAGAACCTTTTGAAAATTACAGCCTTAGGTTAATGGGATGCTAAATGGTTTTTACTTTAATCAACGAGTATATTTTTTCCTAACAGCCTGACACAAAAACACTTGATCTAATTTGTTTTGAGTGGTTGTGGGTTTTAAATTCGGCTTGGTGTATTGATGTTTTTTCCTAAAGGATTTTACAGCCTTTCTATAAGCAAACCTGGGTACATTTACAATCCAATCTAGCTTTATCTTAATTAGCTGACTTTATTAGTGTAGTTAGATTCGGATATTCCGGGTGGCTGGTAAGACATGGCGCAAAAAAAAAAGTTTACTAAAATTGTTTAAGATAGGCCACTCTTATATCTGTATTATGCACAGGTGGACACGCAGTCTTAACGTGAATCTCGTATAATCTTGTTTTCTAGTGACGAGAAGGTCAGGGTTTGAATATCGGTTAAGTAAAGCCTACTGAAGATGTATTTTCCTAAATGGTATCCAAATTTCCTTCAACGTAAATGTGATTAATTTGCTCTCATATTTTAACTTCCTTCCATCACATAAGAATAATTAATATAGTCCGATTTACCTGCTCCGGGGGCCATATGGTCTAAGGCAGGGTCTCCCAATTTTTTTTTATGTACCACTCAAAATATTTTTTTTCTAATTTGTAGTACCACTGAATATTTACTAATTCGGTACATTTTAAATGGTGCAGAGGGATATATTAACACATACTGCGTGGCTGCACCGGCTGTCTGAGTTTGAATCAGTGTTGCCACTCCTTCAACCACTGTTTAAAACTATTTTACCCTTAGCTGGACTTGGTTGTAATATATTTATAAAATTTGATTAATCTTTCTACGAATTTAATTTGCTTGTTTGGTTTGGCTTCTCACGACGTACCAACGGGAATTTATTGTACTTACCATTAATGGTATGCGTACCACAGTTTGGGAACCACTGGTTTAAGGTATCACTCTTGTGTTAGACTGGTCTACTGATGACGGGGATACTGGGGTTCAAATCCAGGATGGGTGGTTTTCCTCATGTGTTTCACATTCTTCTCCCATGCAAATGAGGGTATATTACCTCTAAAATGCGTCCTTTCTCATCCCTACCCCATTAGAGTAATTATAATATATGCGTAACTGCGTGAAGCCTGAACAGGTAGTAAGACGCGGTGATTAAAAAAAGTTTATATTTTATTAATATAAAAGTCAAAGAAAGTTCGAAGATGTTAAAAATAAATAAAGAAACCCATTTTAAATCAGTTTTGAAGAGAAGAAGAACAAACAAAAGAAAATTGTGTGTCCGTCAGATCGACTAGAAAGTATCCGCAAGCAGCCCGGAGGGGAGAGGGCTTTATCGTCCATACATGGATGCCTTGGAGTCGAGAGCGGGGTACCATTGGATGTGTGTGACGTACTAGTTTCCTGAACACACACAGAAATATCCTTCCGCCGTGCTTACAATGGGAGGTCTTTGAAAAGCAAAAGAGAGGAGATAAAAAAGAGAGAGAAAAAAATAACCTAGAATACTGCTGTTCGAACTTTGATTTAGAGAGTCTTTTGTCAGATTATACTTCCCTCGTTCTGTGGTGAGATGAATCCAAATGATAGAATTTCTGGCTCATGCGACTGTAAAAATACGTGTGCTTCAAAGAGAATCGGAGGAACATGTCAAATTTTAGTGTTCGCTGTCCTCTCTTATTGCGATATTCGTGCTTCCTTTATGTGACCAGGAGTAGGAACAGATAACCAGAATAAAATTACAATGATTACTAATGACTTCCTTGATTTTAGTAGAGCCTCATCCCTAGCGTTCGTAAGCAGCACTACTATAAAATAAAGTGTATGTTTACATATTTGTGTTCTATTGGTCAGAGTTCCTGGCTACAGTTCCAGAGATACCGGACCGGGTTCAATCCCCGGCACTTCCAAAATTTATCTGGGGTCAAACTCAGCCTCATGAGGACAAATGAGGAGATACTTGAATAGAGAAGCAGCAGCTCCGGTTTAGAAAATTGAGACTAACAGCTAGAGGGCTCGTTGTGCTGACCACATGACACCCTATATCTGCAAATGTTGGCACTGTCTTCACTAATAGTGGCGGCCACTCGGCCGGTATGGCTCGCTTGCGGGCTCACACCATAGATTTTTTATGATATAAATAAATAGGTTAGTCCACTTTATATTTATTTTTATTAATCTGCTAAAAATCCTTAAAGACCGTTTGAAAATGGAAACTTTTGTAACCATTTATGTTACAGTCCGATTTAAATAGGAAGAAACATTTTCACAGCTACTAAAGTTTGTAAGAGAATGTTCACACATTCATTCGTTAAGTCAGCGTTTTTAAACCGGCGTGTGTGCCGCGAAGGGTCAATTGGTTTGTCACGAAGGGTCAGTTAGTTTGTCACGAAGGGTCAGTTGGTTTGTCGCGAAGGGTCAGTTGGTGTGTCGCGAAGGGTCAAGTTGGTTTGTCACGAAGGGTCAGTTGGTTGTCGCGAAGGGTCAGTTAGTGTACCGCGAAGGGTCAGTTGGTGTGCCGTGAAAGGTCAGGTAATGTGCCATGGAAGGTCGGGTAGTGTGCCGCGAAGGGTCAGTTGGTGTGCTGCGAAGGGTCAGTAGTGTGCCGTGAAGGGTCAGGTAATGTGCCATGGAAGGTCGGGTAGTGTGCCGCGAAGGGTCAGTTAGTTGTCGCGAGGGGTCAGTTGGTGTACTGCGAAGGGTCAGTTGGTGGGCCAGGAAGGGTCACCTGGTGTGCCATGGGAGTTTGGAGGAATATTAAAAATAAGTGAGAGAAAAAGTTTGAGAAATAAAAAATAAATATTTTAAATCCATTATCAAGGCTATTTTTTTTTAAATATTAGAATGTAAGCTATTATACTTTCAAACATAATCTTGATCTTTAAATAAATGATGGTGTGTCTTGACAATTCTAACACCGTGTTCAGTGTACCTTGAGTTTAAAAAGGTTAAAAATCGCTTCAATAACCTATGTGATCTGTCACTCCTACTTTTAATAAATACACCTACCTAGTTAATTCTACTAACACAGTAAAATAATATCAATTTTGAGAGCAAAACAAAAGTTTGCATTTTCTAAAAGTTCTTTCTAATCAAAAATCATACTATATTTACAAAATGGTAACGTTTGATGGCGGGGACAAATAGGGGAGGGGGTAATCAGTGACACCTTCAAACAAATAAATTACCAGCATCGGTAGTAACAAGGTCTAGGCTGGTTGAGGTTCAAATCTCGGTCGGATGAGCTGTGGTTTTTTTTAACATATGTCCATCAGTGTGCCTATCTCCTTTCTGCGTTAATGGGGGTGCACTTCCTCCAAACCACCCTCCTCGTTCCATGCTCTTTAAAGTGGGATGGAAGGGGACGCGATAAAAGGCAATTTTTTCTCAGTTTTCATAGCAAACAATTTTTTTTGCGGCAAAATAAATAAAATATATCTCCAGTAGAAACAAAAGAGCTTAATTTTCTTCAAATGGATATTTCAAAAAATGGTGAATTCTTACAGTGGGAATATTAACATTTGATTAAAACCTGCATTATGTGAGCAGAAAAATAACTTCTCATCAAATTCTAGGACATACTTGACAGCTATTCAAGAACTGTTGAGAATAATATGCGAATAAAATTAATCCCTATGTTTCTACTAAATTACTATTTGATTTATTTTGCCAAACAAGTTGATTTGCTATAAAAAAGCTGCCAAAATACTTCCCTTAACTCGCAACCTCAGCCTAAACAAAGTCGTTACTAGCCATGACGCTAAATATGTTATAAAAAACGCAAGAATTTTTTTTAATAACCCATTAATTCTGTATAAATGGATGAATCCCTTACAAAAAATCTTGATTTAAAAGTGCATAGCATAAAATCATAAATTAATTCTACCGCTCTCCCCTCTAAATATGTTGACAGTCCGGAGGGGGGGTAGTTCACTGAGGACGGAACAAAAATTAAACCAGACGACGCATTAAGCGGTGGCGGGATGAGCCGGGAAAATATCTAACCCAGCTGGAGGCAGCCAGATATTGGAGGAGAGAGGCACTAGACCGACCGAGATGGAGGCAGCCAGAGATTGGAGGAGATAGGCACTAGAACGACCGAGATGGAGGCAGCCAGAGATTGGAGGAGATAGGCACTAGATGACCTAGATACAGGCAGCCAGAGATTGGAGGAGATAGGCACTAGATGACCTAGATGGAGGCAGCCAGAGATTGGAGGAGATAGGCACTAGAACGACCGAGATGGAGGCAGCCAGAGATTGGAGGAGATAAGCACTAGATGACCTAGATACAGGCAGCCAGAGATTGGAGGAGATAGGCACTAGAATTAGGCGATGTTCACAAATCAAATTAGATAGACTAATTTCTTTGTCACTAGACATAAAACCTAGAGATACATCTCAAACTTTCAAGCAAGCAAAAGTTTTAGTTATAAAATAATGTATTATTATCTTTATTATTACTTCAAACTGACACGCCCTTCAATTCCAATAAATATCAACCCTTGGCATTAAGATTATATAAGAATGTTGACCCATAATTAGCTTAACTTTACAGTAGAACCGTTATTTCGAACAAATTTGAACCAAAGCTTGTTCGGATTAGCAAAAATTCTTATAAAGCGAGAGAAAATGGAAGGGTTTTAAAGGAAGACAGTAATCTCACAAATTTTAATTTAATTACAAATAAATGAGTTTTATAAAATTTACATTCATTTAACTGATGTACAAAATGAATTAGTATGTCTACACTTACAGTATATATTTTTTCAATCCTGTAAATATTTTTAGGTGCAGAAAGAACATTGTGTTTGCTACAACATGTAAATATTTTAAATTTATCACCTTTGTTTACCACCATTCAATTTTAGCTATGAGTTTGTTAACCAATAAAATGTATTTCATTGGACCTAGTTTTTCCCCGGATTTCCGAAGCTCGTATTCGGATTATCTGAAATTTTGTCTACCAAGGTTCAGTCCAACAGGGTTTGACTGTAGTTATATTATACTTGAATATCTTCAGGAAGTTACAATTCTGTCTGTCGGCTTGGTAGGTTAAGTAACATAATAAGTGCAATTTTTTTTTTTAGCTCTGATTCCTACTAGTCGTCCTTGTATATATATTGGGGTAGAGAGTATGAAGATGGATTAGTTGTTGATTACGGTTACAGCCACATATAAATATCATATTCTTTATATTGAAAAATGACACCTGGACACGGGAATCAAACCTGGGACCTTTGGATTAGTTTGCCAACACTGAGCTATCCAGGAGTTGTTCCGTACCCGGGGCAATTCTTTCCTAATGAAGCGTATAGCCCGAACGGGTAGTAAGACGCGGTGCTAAATATTATTATCTTCCCTAATGGACGTGTGGAAATCGTCAGTTACATATGAGTGCTCATTTAATACCACCAGCTATCAGATAAAGCAGCCATCTTCGGGCCAGTTTCATAGTCAGACTTAGTACGCCTAAAATGCGAGTCGATACTTAGGGCCAGTTTCATAGTCAGATTTAATGAGCCTAAAGTGCGAGTCGATACTAAATACAAGACGACACCTACCTAGAACAAAATGGAATGGGCCAGTTTCGCATATGAAACTGGCCCAATCCATTCAATTTCAGGTAGATGACGTCATGTATTAAGTATAGCGCCGCACTTGAGGCATACTAAATCTGACTATGAAACTGGCCCGGTCGACTCGGTGGTTGACTTTTTGCTGTCACTTTCCCATCAAAGACTGCCTTAAAATACGAGTGGAGAATGAACCTGTACACTGGACAATCCTTGGATAGCTCAGTGGTTATAACCTTGGCGTTCTAGGACAAAAGTTCCGGATTCGACTCACATGTCCGAATGTCATTTTTAAATATAAAGAATAGAAACGATTTTAGGTTAAACTCTGGAGGAAGTGAATTTGCTTTGTATAAAAGTGGCAAACAACATCAGTAAGATCTCCTTATTACACTCGACCGAGATTCGAGACCCAACCCCTCCATCACCGTCAGATCAAACAATGCACGGTGAACATCTTTGTCCTCATGTCCACCATTAATTCTTCAACTTAAAAAAACCTAAATACATTAAAATGATTCCCAAAATTGTTATCTATATGAAGATGTTACTACCTACCGAGATTTTTTAGTGCAGTTTTTTAAGACATAGTAAATTAGTTTGATTGTTTTGATAAATTACACATGGACACGGGAGTCAAACCATGGACCTTTGTCTTACTGTCCCATGCTCACAGTCGTCCTTCACTCATAGTTTAAGGCGGAGTAAACATATTTTGAATTTGTATGCACATCGTCCGTGCTATTGGTATTTTAACTACATTAATGTACTGTGGGTTGTTTTACAAAATGGTTTACCACCCTCTTTCCACAAAAATGCGGATACACTTCTTAAAAATATTGCCTTCCTTATTTATAAAATAATTAGCGTAATAAGTATATAAGTGTATAATCCGAACGGGTAGTAAGACACGGCGCAAAAAAAAACAATTTGTGGGATAGAATTTAGAGGAAAATACCCGAATTTGCGTGGTGGGAGGGTGAGAGAACATTTAGGAAAACATCATCCTAAAAATACTCAGTCAGATTTTGAGCCCTGACATCCCCATCAGCAATGATGATGAACTTGGCGTTTAGTCTGCGTGCCCCCCGATGTACAAAGCACAGTCAATTAAACCGCAATGCGCTGGAAATATTGTGATGAGCATCTAATGAGTTTCTAATGAGCCCAAAAAACCACACACATGTATGAAACATATTCTAATATTAAGTTGGCCACTTAAAATACTGTTTAATTGGGGTAACATTATCTCAAAAACTTGTATTTTCATCATGTTTGCGTGTTTTTCAATCAAATAGTCTAGGGACTAATCGCTTTACGCCTCAAAGCGGCAAGGGCGGTAATGAGCCCAAGCTTCCAGTGAACACACTAGCCGGTTCAAAGGCGACCTCTCTTCTTTCACCGCCCACTCTGCGTAGAGCCTCCCTACCGACGCTTTTTAAACCCCAATTCAGGAGATTATGTGCACATAAAAGGGGGGTTTGGACGAAGAGGTCTTGCCGGTAAATAAATGTGTGTTCATTAGAGGCGTTGTTCGCGGCCAATTATTAGCGGCGGGGGCCTTAATACACAATGTGTGGATAAGATACAAAGGTGTATCTGCAGCTGAGTACTTACGCCGAGGATTTTAAAGTGACCTGGGATTGAATCTTGGCTAGTGGAAAGCGAGAGTAAAAATTGCTCATTTAAAGGGCGTGTGTTTAGCCCCAAACATATTTCAAATTATGGATATGTGCTGTGTTCCGGTGGTGCTTGGACCGAATTTAAGTTAACTTCAACATTCTATTTTTTGTTGTATTGTCGTAATTATGTCTTACTACCCTCCATATATATTAGATTATTTGGTATAATTGAGAGGGTCAGGGCAAAGATTGAAACCCTGATAAATATTAAATGGGATGTTTTCATAATTTTATCTTCTATGAAATCATGAAGTCTGGCTAAGAAAATAAATAAAATATTCTTTGATATTATCTATCCTTAAGGTATTTACTGACTATAAAAACAACCTCTAGTTCAAGAAGTAAGCTATCAGAAATCCCCATTAGCACTTTTTTTTAAATTAAAATGTGAATTATCATGTTTTTTGCCCGAGCCCCTCAATTTAACTATATTGTATTTTGTTAAGCTTTAAATTATTTAGAACATTAATTGGTAAAGTTAGTAATGTACATAAATCCTAACTATTTTATACATTAGTAAATGCATACATGAACAAAGTCAAAAATAGCTATTTAAGTATTTAATGCATTAAAAATGTATTTACAAAATAAATGAATGAAAATCCTAATTATTTATTAAATAGCATTAGGAACTTGAAATTTCATTGTCACACTTACTGAAGTATACCACCTATTCTTATCTTGAGCTCGTTCTATCCAGTCCACTTCATTACACCCTAAACCTATATTGAGCTAGTTCTATCCAGTCAACCTCATTACACCCGATCTCTTGACGGTCCATTCTAATACTATCCTCCCATCTGCGTCTAGGTCTTCCTAATGGTATCTTTCCATTGGGTTTGCCAGTCAATGAATACAAACATAGTAAATTAAAACTCTAAATAATATTCTCATCTACTTTTTGTTGACTCTTCTATTTAAAAAAATCAAAATTGTTTGAAGATTATACCTATTTTTATCAAATTTAAATTATCATAGCTTCATATGTTATCTAGTAATGATAAATTTTAGTAATGATAAATTTTTAAAATCAAATTTCTAATCCAGTAAAGCAATATATCAAAAGTAAGATGTTTTACGCAAAGAAAATATTATATCAATAATATTTTAAACATTGTATTAATTTTGTTAAATGCTAGCATGCTTATTCTCTCTTCTTTCTATTATAATAAAATAAAGAGTTTGTCTGTTTGAAAGACAGAAAATCTTTACCAGGGGCACTTCTGCTAGTAATGTATATAATGTATTTTGTACCTAAGCTACAGGTATGTCGATATTTTCTAACACCACGAAAAAGTTATGTTTTCCCTGTATTTTGACTTATATTATCATTCCACCACCTCGAAATTGTGCAACATTAAACTTTATCTCCAAAAGAAATAAATATCACATAAACCACTTAAATATTACTTCAATAAATTCATGATCCATCTTACCATAAATAATAATTACTTTTTAAACTTTTTAAGACAATAGCCATGGCAGTTTCCCCTACAAGAGCATGCTGCTACAAACATAGACGTATACAAACATATCATTATTGCGCTTGTGTAATTCGTTTGTTGGCAGTAAATTTCCCCTCTAAAAGGATAAGCCAAAGAAACACTAAGTTAAACTACTCCAAGTCCACCCTCAACTTTGTAGATATATCAGGTTTTTAAGTGGCCCACGTCATGGGGTGCGGTTCGAGAGGGTTTGGAAGAAAGATGACTCTTTCCCCTCCTTGGATGTCCTTCCTGAATGCCTGAAGATGTTGAAGATGTTACAGGAAGGAAGAAGCCTCTAGGTGAGACTCGGAAGAAGATGGATGCGCGGGGTGAGATGCGCAGTGCGGTATTTGAGATGACGCACTTAATGTAATACACGCACGGTTGTATCAAGGGTGGGTTTGTGGAACATTACGGGTTGGTCTAATGGTTAACATGGTTAACTTATATAACAGTGTTACGGTCACGTGTTAGCCACAATTATATAAAGACGGTATTTTATAACAGTAAGCTATACTGCACTCACGGTAGAAATAACTCAATGCAAGGTCTTTTTTCCTACCAAAATCCTACTATATAATAGCTTTCTAGTAGGGAAAAAGGCCTTTAAGAAAACAATTCCTACGCTGAACAGACTTTACTACACAAAATACATGTCTTTCTGCTATCGCCTTACTTTGAATCTAAACAACATAAGACTGTATCAGACGGGAGTATCGGGAAGATGTTGCTCTTCGAGTTACAAGCTGTGTTGCTATTGTTAATTGAATCTATCAGTATTCAATTACATTAACGGGATCGGGGTAAGGGAGATATAAGTTAGTGTAACTTATTATGTTTCTGAATTTACATGGAAGGCAAGTGGAAAACCCTTTAGGGAAAAATACTTTCAATGCACCCATTTGAGATTAGAATTCCAACCTCTGCGTTACTGAAAATCAAGTGGCATGACTTAAGTTGTGGTGGAATGGGAAGCAATAAAAACCAGTGATCTTACAGTTATCATAGAAAAACATTTCATTGTCTAAAATAAATAAAATATTTATTCTATACAAACATAGGGGTCCATAGTTTAATTTTCTTCACATGGTGATATCAACAGTTGTTGAATATCTGTCAAGGGTGTCCTGGAATTTGATGAAAGCTTTTTATGTTGGTTTAAAAATGTTCTCATCTAATTCCACTATGCTCATGACAAATATTCAACAACTGTTTATATCATCAGGTGAAGAAAATTAAACTCAACCTTGCTAATGGAGCAATATTTTATTTATTTTGGCCAAAAAAAAGTTTTGGTATACAGACTGCAAAAACACCTTTTCTCGCCACTTAAAACCATGAGATAGCCAGTGAGCATTACTATTTTATTAGTCATTGCATTGGTGATTGTGCTGTTGTGAATATTCTTAGTGCAAATGATGGAAGGGTGGCATTTTATTACACCCCTCCCCCTAGGAGCCCTAGTTTTGCGTTATTAGTTAAATAATCAAAGAAACCTGTACAGAGACAATTATGTCAAATATTACGAAATAACCAGCAAAGTAGCAGCTACAAAAGACTCAACACGCATTCACACAATCATTTTAATTATCTTTGGTTTATAAACAGTGTTTTTTTTATCACCGCCTCTTACTACCTGTTCGGTCAATGCGCTTATGTACAAGTTACGTTCATTAATGGTTTTAGAGATTAGTAAGATTATATGTAGAGGAAGTGTACCCATATTTGCGTGGAGGTAAAGTAAGAAACCGTTTCGAAAATACCACCCTTAGTACACCCGACTGAGATTTGAACTTCTATCTCCCCGTCATCGGTATTCTAGCGAGAGTAGCGCCTTAGGCCATGAAGCCACCGAAGCGGGTTACAGTTAAAATTAACAAAGGAGATAAGATGTATTTCTCTTTAGTAAAATAAAATTGTTTGTGGTGGTGTAGATTTAAGTTAATATACATTTTGTTGCAATTTGACACATAGTTTTTTAACCATGAATATACCAATAAAATATACAAGATCTTTGGTCTAGTGGTCAGCATGTCTAGCTAATAATCTAGATGCTCCAGGTTTGACTCCCGGTGATACTATAGGTATTTCCCCCGTAGGATTATTGTTCCTATGGTTGCCAGGGTCCGGATGGTTTTGTGGTGCACCACGTGATCATCATCGTTCATCATTATCATCACATCATCTCATTCGTGATGAAATAAACGCTCCTACGTGGTGCCGCAACCTCAGAAGACGGTTACAAATCCGCCAAGGCCGGTAGAGGACCGGGAAAGTCTAGCCGACAAACCCTGGTGTTATACGGTAAAAAAAAAAAANCTTTCGTTTTAAAGACAGGGCAATCATTGTTAAACTTACGATCAAAAGACAACTTGTATATTTGCTGCGCATGTTTATGTATATTAGCCCCATGGCTTCTTTGGTGCTGACTGACAGCTCACAGCTGACAGCTGACGACTTTGAAAAGCTACCAGACCAAATTCTGTATCACTACGCCGAACCATATGATCTGCAAAAAACATGTGTTTAGCAGCTGTCACTTCTGACAGACAAAATTTAGGTATATACCTAAATGTTGACTGTCAGAAGCCAGCTGTGAACTGTCAATCAGCACCAAAGAAGCCATGGGGCTACTATACAATAACAACGCTGTAAGGTACTATCGGTACTATTGCCAAATCACAATCACGCATAAGTTTCAATTAATATAGTTATATGTTTTTACTAACATTCGCCATGATAGTGGGTCGTTCAAATTGACTAGTAATTAATTAAGTACTGAATTAAGTATGGAAGCATTGTCCATCTGTACTGGAACACTTGTGGAGGGGTTGGTATATTAGATCAGTTTCTAGGTTGCGAATGATGACGTCAAGTGCTTGGATGTTTTGGGAATTTCTTGGAATTTGTTATGTTAGGTTAGGATTTAGGAATAGTTTTATTAAAATTCAGAGTCATTGGAATGCTCTGTTCATTCCTCCTGGGAGCTCCTTGGACAGCACTAGAAGTACTATGTAATTGATTTGAATTCGGAGTTAAATTACAATAGTATTTTATAGAAGCAAGCCAACGCCTGTTCAATTAATTGTACGTACATGAAAAGCAAAGCTTAGAGTAAGGAAATATCTTGATGTTACGGATATAGTCATATCAAGTATCATATTCGTAAATTTAAAAATGATATCTGAGTACGGAAATAGAACCCGCGACTTTTGGGATTCACGGGTCAATGCTTTTTCCCCGATATATTCAGGATTCGTTTAGTGCGTGTAGCCTAAAGATCATTTTAATCTTCCAGGAGTGGGTATTAATTAACTATAGGGGACGCCGGGGTGGTTAGAACTAGAAAACAGCAACTTTTATTTTAACAATAATTTGAGGACATGTTGCAATTGATATACACATTCTTTTTTTAAATTAAAGAATATTTGCTACTAAACAGGTAGTTTATTTTATTATATTTAATTGAAGGTATATTTTTTAATTTCAAATATGTTGGAGTGAACATTGTGTCAATAACCCCATATGGGGTTATTGGAACATGATCTAGTACGCTGTATCTATTGGTGCCAAAATTATTCTGGGGTGAATGGATTACTGTCACTATATGTTCTATTTACCCCGCAAATTTTAAACAGATAACCTATGTTAACAAGTATAGAAGCCATAAAGCTTTATATAAGCTGAGAGGAGAACTTTTATTTTTCAAAACAATCAATTTTTATCTAATTTCAAACAAAGACTAAGTCAGTGCCATTATTTAACTTAAAATTACCAAGAATGTTTATTAAGTCTGTGATACACTTAAGAATACTTCAATATTTTTTTATATCTTTATATTTAATTGTTATTGCATGCACACATGAAATTTGGAATGGATCATTCATTGCCAATAAGCTTCACTGAACAGTAGAATATAAACTCTGAATTCACCTCAGTAATGTCATCTTGTTTTGGCCAGTCAAAAGAACCTGGTATAATTTCTTGCAAAAACTTCATTTTGGAAGTAGAACCAGTAATAAATAGTTCCAAGTGTACCAATACATTTAGGTTAATACAGAAGAGAACACAATTTTTTTTCCAAATGTTCTAATTGCCCCAGCCTAAGTGTTCTAATTACCCCAAAACTACTTTACTGCGGTAATTAAAGCATGGAGCCAATGATGGGGACAAGCTACAATTGTAAGGCTAAAAAAATTACAGTATGTTTGGAGATCTCTTCTTTAATATTGTTATGATTTGGGTCTATGGAAAGTAAAAACTTATTTATCTACAGCATATATTTTATTGAACAAGTTAGTGTTAAGTTACTTGTCAACTTTCTTGACAATATGTCACAAAATTGGCTGTAATTTTTTTTATATATATATACCTCTAAGTTTTTAATATAAACCATAGTACTTAGTTTGCTAGGTCATATATAAGTCTTAAGTTCATTGTTAAAAAACGTGAAAATTATTGCTATGTGCTCCAAATACCCCATGTTCTAACTACCCTGACTCCCAATAATTAATTGTAATAGTGTTAGCTTCCGTTCATGTTATTCGATTTCATGTACAATGACATTGTACTATCGGTGATATAAAGCCGCCACTAAAGTCGCAGGGGGGCTGTGGTATCAATGATAGCTGATTATCTCCACACGTCCATAACAGATTCTGCCTTCAAATATAAGTGAAGAAAAACCCTGAACAAGAGATGGATAATGGATAACTCAGTGGTAGAACATTGGAACGCTAAGACAAGGGTCACGGGTTCAATTCTTGCGTCCAGATGTCACTTTTATATTTACAAATAATATTTTAGTGTTTTTTTATCAACTCGTCTTACTACCTGCTCAGGATGTACGCATGAATTATAATTATGCTAATGAGGTAGGGATGAGGAAAGAAGCATTTAAGAGGTAACAGATCCGCATTTGTGTGAAAGGAGAGTGGGAAACTATTTAGGATAAAACTCTCTCAGACCCAGCTGGGATTTGAACCCCAATCTCCCCGTCATCAGCAGGCCAATCCAGTACTATAGTGACGCCTTAAATATTTCAGCCACTGAAGCGGGTCGTGTTTTAGTTATATTAAATCTTATGGCATCATATTTTCTAAGGAATATATTTTAATTCCTAATTTGGCATGAATCCCTTTCTTCTTGATGTTTGGGGCTATTTAATCGGCAGCCATAAATCATCTGAATAATTTTTAACAACAAATCGGAATGCGCACACAAATAAAAATACGTCACTTTCGTGTTAGACTGTCCTGCTGATGACGGAGAGGTTGGGGTTTGAATACAAGCCGGGTTTATCGAGGTTGATTTTTTCTATATGGTTTCTCACTCTCCTTCCAAGCAAATGTGGGTAGATTACCTCTAAAATGCTTCCTACTCCATTATAAATAATTTATCATAATATTAGTATAACCTGAACAGGTAGTAAGACACGGTGATAAAAAAAAGTGTTAAGATCCACGAATAGAGATTAAATCCTGCCATTCCTATTATTTTAAATTATTATACTCTTCAAAGCTAAATATTGAATACAACACTGCTGAAAAAAAAAGTAAGAAAATTTAAAGAATTTGGAAACGTATTTAAATTAGTACAGATATGTCAATATGTTTGTTTAAAAAAATGTATCGGAATGTTTAGCTCTCTGTGTAACATCTACGATAAATTCAATACAGTTATTATTCGTATAGCTCTGGTATGTATTGGACGCGAAGTTTTCAATTTGAAAGTTGTATCGCAAAGCACAACAGATCTCTCCCCCCCCCCCTCCC
>CABFWO010003976.1:17997-34173 GCA_902155825.1 Timema genevievae
GGCGAACCCTCATAGCATATGAAACCTTTCTCTGCACAGCCATTCAGTTCAAATACGTTAGAAAAATGAGGGTTGTAAATTACGAGATGGGTGTTTTAAAGCAAACATGTCCTTTGGAACAGCTTTGCCTCGTTCCTCTCAGTTTGATGTTTGATAGCAGCATCTGTATGAGGTGTAAACAAATTGAATTGGAAACTTTATCGAATGGAATAGTAATTATTTGAAATAGATTTTTTTGAAAAGATCCTTTCATTCTCTTTGTAACATAGATTACTGTAATATGATAATTTTAAAATGCATTCTAAATAAGAGTAATGTATATAGGTCCACACCCCAATAGTAGAACTAACCATTTCATGAATTTGGCAAACTTCTGCTAGTTCCGTGAACTGGCTTCTCCGATTAAACATTTCATGAAGTGGGCAAAAATTGCATTAGCTCTTGGCCATTTCATGAAGTGGAACTTATTGCACTATCTACGACAAGCTTAATGAAATTCGCTTTAAGATATTATATTAAACTAACTCAAATTATATTCTGAAAATTGGAAATGACTCCTGGACACGGGAATCAAACCCGTGTCCAGATGTCATTTTTCAATTTTCAGAATATAATATATAGATGTGAGTAAATCCTCACTAAAACAAATATAATAGCTTTGGCTATTTGATTCTTAGCCCCAATTAGATTAAATACCAAAGCTATTAAGGTTGAATACAACACTGCTAAAAAAAAAGTAAGAGAATTTAAAGAATTTGGAAACGTATTTAAATTGGTACAGATATGTAAATATGTTTGTTTAAAAAAAGTATCGGAATGTTTAGCTCTTGTAACATATACGATAAATTCAATACAATAATTACGGTATAGTCACATCTAAATATCACATTCTTTGAATTGAAAAATTACACCTGAACACGGGAATAGAACCAGGGGCCTTTGGCTTTGTACGCCAATGTTCTAACCTCTGAGCTATCCAGGAATCATCCCGTGCCCAGGGTCATTTTTCACTAAGGTTGAAGATTTCTTTACGTCCATCAGAGACCAAAGGTCCCGGGTTCGATTCCCGTGTCCAGGTGTCATTTTTCAATTTAAAGAATATAAACAAACTAGCTTAGCTTAACTTAACCTTTCATTCTCAAAAATTGAAAGATAAATTAACATAAAGACCAACCGAACGAACCGGGGAAAAAACTCATCCAGTTCATGAGATGGACAATGATTAAACTACTATTAGCACCGCGTCTTACTACCCGTTCGGGTTATACGCACTTCCGCTAATGTGTAATGGTAGGGTGATTGTGAGATGAAATGGAGGACCTACAGTTTAACGTGGAATCCGAACCACGGTGGAGGCCTGGCATTCCACACATTCACAAGTTGTGATTAATACGCGTCTTTTCAGAGGTAAAGGAAGGATTTGGCAATCAGATAAATCTGTGCCGGGACCGAGGATTGAACCTCGGACCCTCAGCACAGAAGTCTGACACCTTACCTCTAGACCGCCAGGTCACCCGACAATGATTAAAGCTGCCCAATTCATGAACTAGCCATTCCATGAACTGGGCAGCACAAGCGCTGTAAAATTGATGAACTGGACTATTTGTTGCCCAGTTTGTGAAATGGTGAGGAGGAGAATGGGCAAAAATTTGCCCGATTCATGAAATGGTCAAATTAACAAACAGGGTGTAGGTGTTGCAGAAAAGTAAACATTTTATCTTGTCATGAGCTTTTTTTTTTTTTACTCTCCTCTTGTAAGTTTTCCTAATAGGTCTATATTTTTAATTGTTCCGAGGCTCTCTGAACAGATGTGGTGTTTGTATTAAAGTCATCGGTAAAACTTTTCCAGTCCACCTCTTTCTGTTTACTTGTCACCGCATCGGTTCTTTTTATTTTATAATATCGATACGTATTCTTCCAATAAGTACAGAAACAAGACACGCTCATTTGAAGTAAAGTTGAGACCTCTGTATTTTTTACCAGTCATTATTTGATCGTGAAATAATATAAATACTTAAAAAGTTAATTCTATAACATAACCATAATGATCCATTAATACAAACTTTTATTAATAGTTTTTAACAAATTTACGTAGAATTATTAAACAAGCGCAATATAGACAGATATTCACAAACCAACCTGGTGTATATTTTTAGGCTATGTTACAACAGATATTTGTACAAAAATATAACTTTTCACGGCGTTGCAATGTTAGTTTTATTTAATTCTTTGTCCAAAACTTTTCTTGACCTATGATCAAGCTGATTACCAATCCGGTGATTGAAGAATCAATATAATATTTGTGCAACTAGCTCATAGCATAGTGCAGTGCTTAAAATAGATCTAATAGAACTCATGTTTTTAGATCACCATTAAGCTGAAAACAATGAAGGAATAAAAAGATTTATGAAGGTGCTACAAACCCACGAGAAAAACTATAATCCTCTTAACTCTGTTGAATTCAAACTTTTAATCCACTTCTTTTTTTAAAAACAAAGTACTGTTTGCAATTCATTGACCAGAATGTAATGTACAGTTTGTGTTGGACGCACTCGAATTGCGGAATAAAGTATACCTGTTAGCAGACATTCAATTAGGGGCCGCTCGAATTGCGGAATAAGGTATACCTGTTAGCAGACATTCAACTAGGGGCCGCTCGAATTGCGGAATAAGGTATACCTGTTAGCAGACATTCAATTAGAGGGCCGCTCGAATTGCGGAATAAGGTATACTTGTTAGCAGATATTCAACTGGGGGCCGCTCGAATTGCGGAATAAGGTATACCTGTTAGCAGACATTCAATTAGGGGCCGCTCGAATTGAGGAATAAGGTATACCTGTTAGCAGGCATTCAATTAGGTGCCGCTCGAATTGTGGAATAAGGTATACCTGTTAGCAGACATTCAACTAGGGGCCGCTCGAATTGCGTAATAAGGTATACCTGTTAGCAGACATTCAACTAGGGGCCGCTCGAATTGCGGAATAAGGTATACCTGTTAGCAGACATTCAATTAGAGGGCCGCTCGAATTGCGGAATAAGGTATACCTGTTAGCAGGCATTCAATTAGGTGCCGCTCGAATTGCGGAATAAGGAAGGTATACCTGTCAGCCAGTCCACACGAACTGTGGAGCAACCTGTTATCCCATTCAACTCCTAGCCACTAACCTAACCTAGCCAAGAATAACTTAACCTAACCTCCATGTTCCATTTTGAACAAAGTAATTATGAATTTAATTACTACCCCACAGTTAGTGTAAGGGTATTGCCAAGCTCAGATGGGTTGTTCCGCAATTCGTGTTCACCGTATATGATGTGGTTTTTTTTCTACTGTTTAGTTCATAAATGCCACACTTTCATAAGTAGTGGACTACGGAGGTTCGTGCAGTTGTTATTGATGTAAATAGTCCACCTATTCATTTTTTTATAAAACAAAAATGTACAACAATTATTTGTCAAGTGTCTTATGCACATTACAGTATCTAAGATTTTGTAACATAATGTATCAGCTTGTATTAAGCCTGGTACACGATACAATTTCTTGGACAAAAAGGGGTACAAAAAGTTGCAGCCTTAAGATGGCTTCGTGTGAACACCAAGGATTACACAAGATCTGTTCGCACACGTTTTTGTATGCAATATCTTGTACCTTGTGGAGCTGTGGGGAATAGAACACGTTCTATATCGACAATTTTTATCGTACAACTTTTGAGTTGACAAACTTGATAACATTGTTTGATGGACAGAAAATTTGTTTGAATACATCATAAAGTACTTATTAAGCGTGAAATTATTGTAATTAGAAACTGGTAACGTTATTATACATACAAAATTAAACGTTACTAGTTTTTAATATTTATATATATATTTGACTATACATATATTATGTATTATTATTTGATGTATATTATATATAACATTTTAAATACACATAATATATATTCAAACGAGTTCGTACTAACTGTGATTATTCACAGATTATGCTCAAGATCTTGTATGCAATCGCATATGCTGTGTGAACGGTCTTGAAGTAAAAATTTAATGCAATCGATGTGACCCAGATTTACATATTAGACATTGTTATAGTTGATATATTTTTCAAGTGATAGTGCGAGTTTTAAATATGTAAGCATCATTTCTTTGTAATCATATTTGATTTTAACTATATGCTAGCAATGACACATATTTGAAGAAAGAAATCAAATATAAAATTTACAAAATAATACAAAATCATATTTCCACGGTTGACTTATTCAGTAGTGTGCGTGGGTGACACTTGAGTAGCTTTCTGTTATAGTAACAATGCTCCCACGAGTATCCTATCAGCAGAACGCCAAACATTTACGGACATGCAAAACTCACCGACTCACCGAGCATAGGAGAGGCTTGTGTTTGAGTGGAGGAGGGTGGTGTCTAGTTAACAAAACTACTATTCAGTGCGTTTATCAGCTGATGAGCTTGAGTTTCAAATTTAATTTGACTAACAATTTATTTTAGAATAATGTAAAAAAAGTAGCAACACACATTTTTATATTTATTAACTGACATTAAAATATACAGGTATCATTCCAGACTTTAAAAGAATAGAATATAATCAAAATTAAATATTTTCTTGTAAAGCTTAATTCCTCTTATTTTATTCAAATTTAACCGTCATTAAAAAAAAGTTACACTATACCAAGAACTTTTAATTCGCCTAATTAATCACAAAAGGTAGCATATCATAATAACTACTTCAATTTATTAAAATACTTTAATGTTCTTTATTAAAATGTTTAAAAAGGCTTAAGATAGAGTAATAAATGAGCAAGTCCCTTAAAAAGTGTATGTTTTCTTTCTTTCAACCTCTTAAGAGAAATGTTTGTACAACAATCATATATCTCTATCAATTTAGATTTAATAGTCAATATTTACCTGTTTTATTTGTCAAAATTTATAAATGAGGAATTTAATAACAATGCAATAACCATAAGATGTACAACCCCTAAAAAAATGTCGAAAATTTTAAACCGGAAGTTGACATTTTAATACGAAGTGTTGACCCTTAGGGATCCAATATTAATATTTTTACTTTCTCGCTACCTTACAGGTCGAGCAAGTATTGTGGTCGTAAAAAATATTGAACTCGAGATTTTGATGGATGTCGACGTCTCATGACCCCCGAACCCTGAAAAGTGTTTTCGCAATGACGTCTGTCTCTATGTCCATCTGTCTCTCAGAATGTACCTCGGGTTAGAGCCTAAACTATTTTAGTGATTGGGTAAAACTTGGTACCTAGAGTTTTCATAGGTTTACCCCTAGGAATTTTTATGATTGGATATCCAACCCTAAAATTAAGGGTAGTTTCCTTGAGGGCAGAAAGAGAAAAAATCGGTTTTATCAAAATCGGCTCTAACGATTTTGATTAAATTTCATTTCCAAGCTTTGACCAATATTACAAATCAAATGTCTACTCTTAACTTTTCGTCAAAATTACTTTAAGTGTTCCGGTCTGATGCGTAAACTCTAATTTTTAATTTTATCTCCCTAATTCTTTGAGATATGAATATTATTTATCATTAAATTCATGTGGATCTATTTACAATAAACATATTTTACTTGAAATATATTTTTATAGAACCAAAAGTTTTCAAGCTATACACAAATATATATTTATTTTAACTTTGACAACACTTTAAGGTAAAGTATTACGACCGTCAAAATCTAGCCCGAGATGTTGATGGATGTTGACGTTTCATACCCCCCGAACCCTAAAAAATTGTTTTTGCAACGCCGTCTGTCTGTCCGTCCAACCCTAAAATTAATATCAGTTTACCAAAGGGTGAAAGAGAAAAATTCTATTTTCTCAAAATCGGCTATAACAATTCTATCTCATTTTAGACTCAATAGTCAATAATTACCTATTTTGTTGGTCAAAATTGATAAAAGGGAAATTTAATAACAATGCGATAACCATCCCTAGTAAAATGACGAAATTTTAACCGGAAGTCAAAATTTTAATACGAAGTTTTGACCCTTGGGGATCCAGTATCGATATTTTTCCTTGGTCCAAATATACAAATAAAGACGTTAATTCTTTAAAAATAAAAATATTAAATTTAAAACCATGAGTAAAAAAATATTTTACGTATGTCTAACGTAATTTGTTTTCAGGTTTACTAGTGTATATTGTATAACGAATTTTAAGTAAATATCCCCATTTCTAAACAATAGAGCGAGAAAGTTTGTGCGGAGTTCCGTACCATTTATTTTATATAATAAATAATTAAATATTGGTTTATTTTTTTAAATATTTTATAGTATTTTTTACTCATAACAGATTTTTGTAAAATATGTTTTTTTAAATAGCTCAAAAATTTGGTTTAGAATTGATATCGGGGGACTATTTTGCATGATCAATAAAAATGTATGTCTATTTTTCTAAATTAAATTGATTCAACCCACCTCGGTGGCGTAGTTGGCTAACGCGCAAGTTTCGTGTTGAGTTAGACTGCCAAGGACGGGGAGATCTAAGTTCTAATCTCGCTCGAGTGAGCTGGGAGTGGTTTTCCTCAATGGTTTTCCACTCTCCCTCCATGGAAATGCGGATTCACTTCTCCTATATTTGACCTTCTCAATTCCTAGCCCAGTAGCGTAATTCGTTATTAAGTGTTTCCGAATGGGTAGTAAGACGCGGTGCTAAATAAAATAAAATAAAAATTGATTTAAGCGTTGTTTACTTACGAAAATTTTTAAAAAATTTGAAATCTTTTGAAGCTGGCTTTGAGGATTGAGTTTAAAACGGGTACCCGGGCATATTTTTTGATGATAGGTTAATAAAACTACGTTTTTAATTTTACAAATAAAATAATCTTAAGGTACCTTATAAATAAATCATTTTTGAAAAATTTAAATTTGGTTTAATATTTTAACAATCTTCAAGATGTATTACATAAAAAGTGTTTATTGTGAACAACAAGATGATGTGTTTGTTTTTACAAGGCAAACTTACTAATGGGTGGTTTACTGAAAACCTATTTTTGAATTTATTTTTTTCCAATATTAGAAAATTTGTGTTATTGTGTCGTACCATCTAGTTTTATTAAAACAAAGCCAACATTCACAAACGCTTCCATTATCGGTATTGCTTTTTTTTCGACCCTTTGTGATTGTTAATCTACTGGGCCAACGAGGTGAGTTTGACTAACATCCAAATACGAGCATAAAGGCCTCGATATAGGTGATAGAATGGTTGTCAGGTTAGCTTTTTATCACCGTACTTCACTTGTTTATATGAAAGAGACGTGAGGGCTGCAGTAACGCCGCCTGGATACACGTGGTGACAACTCACGGAAATGCGCAGGTGAGACCTTGTGACGTGGTATGAGATGACAGCCTCTTGCTTTATCAGCCTTGCAGCGGCCGCTTGAGCTCGGCTCAACCAAACAAATCTCAGGTGACTTGGTTTTTACCTTGGATTACTTTTGTTATTTTACTTTACGTCTAGATAAAAATAATGATTTATACTAATAATTATAATATTGATGAATATGTTAAAAAAAAGTAATGGATATTATGATGGAACTAATTATATTGGTGTTGATGATGAGGATCATAGTGATAGTTCTATTAATTCTATTGTGACATTGTAATTTTATAGCCATATTTATGACTATAACAATGATTACTATATTTGGTGTCTTAAGAATGACGATAATATTGACTATAGCGATATTCTATCACCCACTTCGATAACCACGTCGTCTAACGTGGGAATCTCATGTTAGACTAGACTGCCACAGACGGGAATATCGGGATTCAATCCCGGTCGGGTGCACTGAGGGTATTTTTTCCTATATGGTTTCCCACTCTCCTGTTAAGCAAATGCGAGTAGATCTACTCTAAAATACTTCCTTCCTCTTCCTTAACACATTAGTATAATTATCATGTGGGCGTATTTCCTGAGCAGATAGTGATGCGCTGTGAAAAAATACAACTAGCAATCCCAGTTACAAATCCAGTATTGGTCTCCTTTACTTTCTAACTGTAAACATCTGAATAACTGATTTTATAAAAATGGTTTACAGTCTGCGAGTAAAAACCAATTTTTTTTATGAAGTCAAAAATAAATGTGCTTTAAGACAGGCAGCAGCTTCCAACCAAATATATCAAGATAAAAACGTATTGCATCGTTATGTTTTGCATCTTGTTTCAAACTTTAAAGAAACTAGAGATCCATCGCAAACAAAAAATGGACTAAGCATAGAGTGTTGAACGAATTAATTCTAGTAGAGATTTTGGGACATTATGTTGCAAATACGCGTGCTACTGGTGTATCGAATATTTGAAAATGTACTTTAATTGAAAATAAAAATATTCGTGGTTTGCTTGATAGTTATTTTGTTTATTCTTTTACTAATACACTAAAACGTGTACAAATTCACGCACGCTTGCTCGCAAACGCATACACACGCGGTATATTTGAATAATTCTAATGCCCTGACAAGACTTGTATTAATCACAACTTGTGAATGTGTGGAATGCCAGGCCTACCACCGTGGTTCGGATCCCACGTTAAACTGTAGAGTCCTCCATTTCATCTCACAGTCACTCTACCATTACACATTAGCGTAAGTGCGTATAACCCGAATGGGTAATAAGCCGTGGTGATAATAATAATAATAATAATAATTCTAATGCCACACCTGGCGATGCTAAAACTTGTTAGGATCGTATCCCATGATAATATTTGCTTGAAAATGGTTGAAACTACCATTTTAAAAATGTCACGACGCGAGCTATAAGAATATGCATTAAAAATATGGGGTCTCATTTAAAAACCAAAGTGAGTTTAACGTGACCCTAGCAACGCCACCTAAGATCATATCAACTTCACCACCTTACCTACCCTTCAAAACTAAACCATTTTTATTTCAGACCTTTTTTTCAACACTGCGTTGTTTTCGAGATATTTAGGTGGAAAGTTTTCAAACTAACACACGGTAATATCATTTAACCACAAGTTAGTGTGAAAACACCGATTATTAGCTATTATAAAAATGATTCTATATTGAATATGTCATATCTTATTTGGCGAGATATTTCAAATATGTTCATTATAGCGAGGTTATATTTTTTCTTCGAAATGTTTCGAAGATGCAAAGGTTATTATTTTGAGCTTCGATTTTGACTTCGACATTAGTTTTACACACCCATGCTCTTTAGTCTTTGGACACCCATTTCACTCGGAACTTTCCAATTGCTATCCCGATTTTCTTTTGAATTAACATACTATCCGACAGCTATAAATGGTACTATATCATCTTTACCGTGTTCATATGTCAAGTCATGCAATCTGCAACTGCAATCTTTGATATGTATCAGACGTGGGCAAACTGCGGCTCTCGAGTACACATTGGTTTCAGTGTCATTTTTCCTAAAATTGTATATGAATTCTTTTTGAATCCCAACTTGGTGGGGAACCGTTTTCAAAAGACTATGAAGAAAAGTTTTAAACAAGTAAGGATGATGCAACTGGACTCTTCGTCATCACTTTCATGAAATACTGAATACACACAAGCTACTCAGAACATAGCTAGTGCTATGCAGTGTGGATAAGTAGGCTACTTTTGTGATTAATAAATACTTAAGTTTGTGTTTAGTTAAGGTTAAAGTTTAAAAAATCTCATTTAAAATTACTGAGCAACAGAAGAGTATAAAACGGAAATACTAACAATAAACTAGAGTATTTAACCAACAATGAGAGGATAATTTTGCTTTTACTGTTAAGGGAGGAAAGGCTCTGTGCCTTATCTGTCATATCATCAGCCACTTTAAAGTCAGTGATTTGAAGCGTCCCCATGAATACAACAATAACAAATCTGCATCTCGATTTCCTCCTGAATCAAAACTGCGAAAAAAATAAGATAAAATTATGGAAGTCTAATTTAGTAATTCAACAAACCAGCCTAATTTCCCTCTGTAAGCAAAGTGATTTGGCTACTGAAACTAGTTTGGCTATAGCTTGTTTGAAACAAACTAACTTACAGTCATGGAGAATTAGTAAAAATAAATATAAAAAATAGTGGGGTGATTGCAATTCTGGCGCCAGAGAACTCAAAACTTAAACAGGCAATAGAACAAGTTCCCATCTCCCGCTGTACTGCTGAAAGACGTATTTCTGAAATTTGTTCTAAAATCGTATGTTCACTGCAGAGTGATCTGAAAATCTGCGTTGCTTTCAGCTTTGCATTGGATGAATATAGAGGCATTCAAGATATTCCTCAGCTAGCTATATTTTTTCGATATGTTACAAACTATGAAAATGTAACAGAAGAATTCTAGACCTGATAATATTAAAGAAAACAACGAAAGGTATTGACATAAAAAAATGCACTTAACAAAGCTTTATTAAATGCTCAACTACCGCTGCATGAACTTGTTAGCATTGCAACATATGGAGCACCAACTATGGTAGGTCAAAATACTGGTCTAGTTGGGCAATTGACACATGATCTCAACTATCCTGAATATCTCTGTATTCATTGTATCATCCACCTTGAACATTTAGTAAGAAAATATGCGTATAACCCGAACGGGTAGTAAGACGCGGTGCTAATAATAATAATAATAATAATAATAATAATAATAATAATAATAATAAATAGTAATAATAGTAAGCAAATACTTTAAGTTTAAAGGTGCGTATTAATTTTACTTCGAACGAACAGAACAAGCCGAACACCCCAAACAAGCTGAACAAATTATACGTCCGAATAATCCAAGCATTTGGACCATTTGCTGGTGCTCAACTTGTTCCCGTCAATGTTGCCACGAACGGGACAAGTACTGGAGCTCAGTCTCAAAATGGCTTTGATAGGGGCAGCAGGCTCTTTCTTTGTGCTGTGTGCATTGACTAAAAGGAATAAAAGTTTTAATAGAAAAATGCTGTTGACCTACCTCCTTCAGTATCAACACTTTTCTTCCCCTTTGCCTTTTCACGCCGGAAGCTAGCGAGCATGCTATATATTTTCTTATTAACTTCTTCATCAGAACATCCAAACAGTTTCGTAATATTTTCCCACACATCGTGTTTTTTTTTTTATTTTATTGTAATAAAGTCCATGTTGAGGGTTTCACAGCACCTGGGTTTCTTTATAAATATCTATTAACCTCAAACATTCTTCTGCGGCCCACTCCATCACAGCAAACACTCCGAAAGGTCCGAACAGGTGCGAAAACACGTATCCTCTGAGCACAGGCGAACAACTGACTTCCTTTGAGCATTCCCAAAAAACCGACAGTTGTTTGATAGCGTTCGGTTTGTTCGGTTCCGTTCGGTGCGTGTTCTCGGACACGTATTCACTTGAGCGTTTTACTCCAAACGAGCAGAATGAACCAAACGCGCACAAACGAATGCTCAAGTGAATACACACCTTAAGAATATCATAAATTGCGTTTTAGAAATTGTGAATTTCATTCGAACACGTGAAAAAACACACGGTGAATTTAAACAATTTATTGAGGAGCTTGAGCTTGAAGGATAACCAAGTGACGTTTCACTCTACTGTGTTGTAAGATGGCTATCAACTACCAATCTTTTAACTAAGTGTGTTGCTCTTTTTGAACCAACCATTGCTTTCATGAAAGAAAAGAAAAAGAACTACCCACAACAAGAAGCTGATTAAAGGGTACAAGATTTCATGTTCTTTGCGGATGTAATGCAACAACCTCCAATAATTAAATTTGATGATTCAAGAAAGAAACAAAGTTATCACAGAACTTGCCCAATCAATTCTCAATTTTCAGAATAAAATAAATATTTTTCAAAAGAGATCTGACAACTCAGAAATGTGACCACTTCCTCAACCTTAAATTAAGATTAACTGTTTTCCTGATGTCAAAATTAAAGACAGTAAATTGAAACAATATTAAGAAAACTTGGAAACACTTTTATAATGAATTTAAGAACAGTTTTAAGAAACTAGAAAAGCTAAGTCCATGCATTTAATTTCTTGTGAATCCTTTTGTCATTGATGTCAACAATGATGGATGTGCTGTTGTTGCACTTTTTGCCTCGGATGGTGCTTCAATAGAAATAGAGCTTATTGAGCTGCAGGAAGATGTGGGTTAGAAGTTAGTACATAAAAGCTCATTTCTGACTTTTGGACACAAATTCCAGATGCAAGTGTCCCAATCTTCATGAAACTGGTTTCCGACTACTCTCTGTTTTTGGGACAACTTACTGCTGTGAATCTCTCTTTTCTGTGATGAAATTTGTCAAGTCAAAACATCATGCTGTCATCACTAACAACCACCTCACTGAGCTTATGAGAACAGCTTTGACCTCCTACCAGCCAGATTTTAAACTATTAATTGCAAAAAATTAAGACTCAATCAAAGACTTTATTGAGCAAAGATTAAACATATTATGCTTTGGTGAGTAGGACTGCTATATAATTTTAAATTATGTTGTTATTATTATTTATTATTATTATTATTATTATTATTATTACAATTTTAAAATAATATTTTATGTTGCTCTTGAACATTCAAAAATTTATGAAAAATATTTTACGTGGCTCTTCTTATCAAAGAACTTGCCCACCTCTGATATATATTAACTATCAACACCTTTGAAATAACATTAATAATATAGTAATATAATCAAGGCTGAACACAATAAATGTGTTTGTATTTTCTAAAAGGTGCTCTAACTAACTGTCCATTCGTAAGAACATCAAATTACAGTTCTAGCTGCTACGAAGAATCATGTATCCACTCTCCAGCCCGAGTATCGGTAGCACAATAAAAAGGTTTCCACCTGGTCTCAAGTGACAAATATCTCCTTGCCGGGATAAATGACCCCATTTGGGGAAGAGCGAGTCGTCACGTTTGTTTATCCAACATAATAGGTCGACCGATCCTCGGCCAAGCTGTTAACTCTGCCGGTAATCCTGCAGATAACATTGCACTGTTTTGGAAGGATTACAACACCGCTCCAGTTGCAGAACAAAGCCAGGATGTTTTAGCGTCTCGGAACAGCTCTGGTCCGAATGGGGCTTACGTGGTGGTGTAATTATTCTGAAAGCTTGTGAAAATATACTATCAATACCAACCGCAGTGGTGGGCATGCCGGGCGAGGCGTCAGTCTCGTCTGGTAGGTTTATGGAGAGGGTGTTCTGAAGAGTATTGTTTTTATTTAAAATTGGGTTTTTAATCTCTATACACGTGAACGCGAGTACACTTCGTTTAACTTGAACCGTTATAATCTCCACACCTTCAGTATAAATATGTGTCTAGTCTGGATGCGTGGTATGGAACGGCGAATGGATGAAATATCAACATCACCTTAAATAAAAACGCATTCCTCGGCCGTATTCAAGATTGTTTAGGTGATGTGTTTCAGAAGATGACCAACCACCACTGAGAGACTTTGGTTTGGATCCCTGTGAGTAGAAGTATAGGCTACACTCCTATTTTCAAAGAGAAAGCCTTTTAGAAAATACAATTTTTTTTGCTACTAACATTGATAACATTTTACTATGCTATGCTATGTTATGCTATGCTATGTTATGCTATGTTATGTTATATTAAGTATATGTATTTATAATATCTATTATGAGTTACAGCTTCAGATCACATGACTGGACGTATGAATGCATGTAAAAATTTAGTAGCTTTTGTAACTGTCAAAACTTGTTCTACTCATCTGAAAAGTTTTTTTTTTCCTTACATGTAAAAATAATAAAGCATAATATGGAGAAATTTTTGTTTCCGCGTCTTACAACTTTTTCCGGTTAAACGCATATACGTACTAGCTACGCTAAAATGTGAGGAATGAGGAAGGTTTAATTTAAAGAAAATATACCCTAATCTGCGTGGAGGGAGAGTGGAAAACGATTTAGGTACAACTATCCTCAGAACACCCAACCGGGATTCGAACCCTGATCTTTCCGTCATCAGAAGTCCAGTCTAGAGTGACGCTATATACCTGTGGTAAATGTGACGTAACAGTGGTTTGAGAATCACAGGAAACGTCTCACAGCGAGATGCAATGAGAATTAAATGTTCACTCTATATTATTATATTATTATTTGTGTTTGATGAAGCGTGGACCAATAAAAAAAAGGCCATTAGCGTGATAGACACAATTACAAACTTGATGATAGCCCCTCTTTGATGGACACGTGACGGTGAAGAAGAAACAATGAACTAGGGAATTAAACTATTAGATCTGAAAGCGAAAAATCTTATTTGGGAAATAGTATTATTTTTCTTAGTCATGTCCAATCGACAGAGGGACGGGAGTGGAAAATGTTGAGGTTCCTGGGGTTGAAAGGGAAATGGGGTGCTGGAGTAACAATAATGTGTGCAGAATACGCGATGGCTTGAGAACACATTCATTTAGACAAAAGTATACTAATATTGCGTCTAGCCTTAGTAAATACATTCTATTTATACTGAGAGGAATAAAATATATATTTTTTGAAATAATTTGTCCAAAGTTTAAATATTCCTCTCACGTATTTACAGATATCAAGAAATAACCAATTATTAAAACTTTTTTTTAAAAAACAACAAAGCAAATTGCCTTCAATTTACAATTTGCTGAAAAACTTATTTTAGATAATTACAATTTAATAATATATATTACCAATGAAGTATGATAATTTATAAACGGTTTAAGAAAAACGTACAAAGCCCGCTAATAATTGGTCGGTAAAAGCCATCAAACCCGTCGCGAATTAACTTGTTATGCGTTTTATTCTGAGGATTTCAGCTTTGATACCTGCTTAAGGCCATCTTATAAGAAACAAGAGTATATTTTAAGATATTTTTTAAATATAACACATGGAGATTTCATCCGGCACCTTAGATCAGTCGGTAGCATGCCTGTCTACTGAGCTAAGGGTCCCGGGTTTGAATCCCGGCATGGCCGAAAAATTTACTATCGGGGAAATATGGGTTTACCCTTTCACAATGATGAATTAACGACAAGATACTGGATGTTGTGCTTGTCCTAGTCTTAAGTTAGATATTAAGGCATATGAAGCCACGACAGGCCTAGCAAGCCGATAGTGGAAAATATAAGGCCACAGGCTGTAAAGAGTAATGGATGTAAAAGCATGTAGATATTATAATTTGCAATTATCTATAGAATGATTTTATAAACGAGGAAGAAACGTTTTTCCTCCCCTCGTTTTGGGTTCACTACCAGACCATGCGCTTGGTAGGTCGAGTAGGACGGAGTGTCAATTAATGCATAACGCACTAATAACGAATAATGAATAACACATAGTACGTATATGTTGAAATATTACTTTCAATGACAGCGCTCATAATGGAAACAGTGAAAAGTGCACAATTCATAAAGATGATTTAACCTTACCTTTTTATTCATTTTGCATGGAATTGTGCGTAAATGACCCCTACACTTGTGACGTATCAGCCAATGAGAACTCTAGGAGAGGCTATACCTGGTCGATAAAGGTCAGTATGCACAGCAGATGGGAATTATCTTATGTTCATGTTTTAAATATATTGTGATAATCATATTGTCTTGTTTGTTATTAACGAATTATATTTGTTTTAACGTCAGTTACTATAAGATCGTGAATATGATTGAGAAAATAAACGGAAAATATGGCATACTAGAATATGTTATTAAATAAATAATGGTTATCTTATTTAAAGTTATGATACTTATAATTTGGTGACGTTTTCTTTAATTAACGTTGATCTATTTATTGTACACATGTAAGTATAGTAATATATTTAACAATAGGCGTGCAATTACCCATGAATACATGCGCTTTCTTAGCAACCACGTGTTTAGTAAAGAAGATCCATACCCAGATTAATGCATTTTATTATTATTATTATTATTATTATTATTATTATTATTATTATTATTATTAGCACCGCGTCTTACTACCCGTTCTGGTTATACGCACTTACGCTAATGTATAATGGTAGGGTGATTACGAGATGAAATGTAGGACCTACAGTTTAACGTGGAATCCGAACCACGGTGGAGGTCTGGCATTTCTCACATTCACAAGTTGTGATTAATACACGTCTTGTCAGAGGTGAAGGAAGGGTTTGGCAATCAGCTAAATCTGTGCCGGGACCGAGGATTGAACCCCGGACCCTCAGCACAGAAGTCTGACACCTTACCCCTAGACCACCAGGTCACCT
>CABFWO010003976.1:34342-55605 GCA_902155825.1 Timema genevievae
CCCCCCCCCCCACGAGTGTGTAGGGGGTTGAAGGGGGGGATTTCATTAAAACCGTGGGGGAGACCAAAGAAAGAAGACCGGAGAATTTCCGTTCTAGATAGTCGCGGGAGTAGGTCCAATATTTAAACAGGAGGAGGGGGGATCAATGCGTTGATTTCACTGCCCGCACGAGATTTTGAGGGCGGTAAAACTTAACGCGGTAGGAGGATTGATTTATATTTTTTATATGAGCTATGTTTGATACTGTGGGGGGAGGAAATAACGTAGTATCTCTTCTAAAATGTCGCTCGTTTTCGATACATGCCGACGTGTCGAGGGAAGGTCCGAGGCAAGGCAATTTATCCAACTTTTTATTGAGGAATTTGCTCGGATCTGGAACTCTAACACATGGAATACCTCACGTTTTCAGAGCTTAGCGGGATAGTGGTGAGAAAGAGGTTTAAAAAAATGCGTTTAGATAGATTTATATATCTCTCTTTCTTTCCCTCCTACACCCAGTCATCTTTCTACTGGTCCGGGATATACGTATATTAATAACGCTATTGGGATAGGGATGAGGAAGGTAAAATTTTGAAGTAAATTTACCCGTATTTGCATGGAGGTAAAATGGGAAACCGTTTAGGAAAACCTGTCTCAGTATACCTGGATGGGATTCAAAACTTGACTTCCCAAAAATTTGGTGCCTACCATTGTAGCAAACCCCCTGCAAAATTGGGTAAGTCACAACATATGAGCATTCTGAGATCCCTCGAGAATTTATTTTTATTTTGACCCTAGCCCTCAAAATAAGGGTTGTTTACAAAATAGTTTCAAAATTTTTCGAAAATGGCTAAAACGATTTTGTTTGAAATATATCTAAAGAGAGTTTGACCTCCCAAATAACACCGTATGCCTGTTTTTGGGGTTTAAATTCGTTAAAGAGTAGGTTACTAATGGATGATTTTTGACAATTTGAAATATTTTGAAAATGGCTCCAACGATTTTATTTAAAATTAGAAATGTCTGGAGAGTGTTGGACACGTCAAAATTTCTGTATATGCTTACTTTGGTAAGGGGAGAGGACATGGTTAAGGGTAGTTTAATTAAGTATGAATTTTTGTTAAATTTGAATATTTTAAGAAATGAATGGCTCTAGCGATTTGGCTCAAAATGAGTAGGCCTAGCTAGCTGTTAAGTCCTATACATTATAAATAATTATATATATTTATTTTTCTAAAAATAATTAATTTAATAGGGCTAGTTTACTGATAACTGTTTTTTGAAAAAATTGAAATCTTTTAAAAATAGCTCTAATGGTTTTGTTCAAAATTGTTGTTTGGAGACTACAGTATTTCACATGAAAATAAATGACAACAAATTGTTGGTTTTTCTACTTTTACTTATAGATCTAACACATTTTGGAAAATTTGAAATATTTCGAAAATGGCCATTAATATTGAGTTCAAAATGGTTACAGCCCTTACGGGTAGTAAGTAATACGTGGTGGAAAAACAAGCTCCTTTCCCTGTAGGCATGCGAAGGTGATACAACTGCCCTGAAGCATTGGACTTGCATCTGTCATGTTTCTAATAGTGTCACACCTGCTGGAAGTGACACTCCTTGCATCGCATGTTACACAAACACACTAACTAACGGAACACATTTAGCACTTATACCGGCAGGGATGATGGAAAGTCATTTTACTGACAAGTATATTGTGATATTTATCACGATTGTTTTATTAGCAACACGTCTTACTACCTGTTAAGGCTGTACTATTCAAAACAAATGTACTAATTAGTAATTATTCTAATAATTCAGGGATGATGAAAGTTGAATTTAGAGGAAGTGTACCCACATTTGCGTGGTTGGAGAGCGGGAAGCTGTTTTGTTAAAACAACCTTCAGTTCAACCAACCCAATCTCCCTGTCATTGGCAAGCTAGTCTGTTGCGAGAGTGAAGCCTTAGACCATGTGACCACTGGAGAGAGTATTCACAAACTGACTATATTTATTTGTTCTTACAGAGCCGAATTTGTGTTGCCCCTAGGGTTTAGACTCTTGGCTGTACGTTTGTTTTAACGCTCCAAGATCTAACTAACTGTACACTGGTTCACTCACCAGGGTGTAGGATTATTTGTGTTAATATATAGGGATTAAGAAGGCTATATTTAGAGGAAATGTAACCATATTCAAGTGGAGAGAGAGTGGAAAGCCAATTTGGAAAAACCACCCTCAGTACACCTGATCGAAATTAAAACCTCAATCTTCCCAGCGTCAGCAGTCTAGTCCACTGTGAGAATAGCTACTTAGACCATGTGGCCACCAAAATGGGTATAACGGTGTGTCTCATTCCTTTTTAACTATAGCGGTACTCTTTGATGAACCCTTGCTTATGGAACGTACTTATGTCCTTGGTAAACAAAGTATACTTGAAATAAAAATATTGTTTTATGATAATTAATTTACTATAAAAAGACTAAATTAACATTGGTGCGTCTGAGTATAAGGGTGTGGAACCTGTGGAAACACTTAAACCTAACTTAAACCAAACTAATCAAGGGACCTGCCGGGAATCGAACCCGGGACCCCTAGACTTGTAGCCATGTGCACAGACTACTACATCACGGGGTCGGTTATTATCTTATACAGTAAAACCTTGGATTGCGAGCATAACTCGTTTCGTAAACGTGTTCGTAATACAAAGCACTCGTATATCAAAGTGAATTTCCACCCATAAGAAATAATGGAAACTCAGATGATTCGTCCCACAGCCCAAAAACATTTAATCTAAAAATGATTAATACCTTTTTTACTTTCGTTATTTAAATGTAACTGTACTGTAATCCAATGTATTTATTGAATTAAATGGTGGCTGGTGTGAGGTGGACGAGAGAGAGGAGAGGAGGTGGGTTATTGTTTAGGACGACTTTCACTGTCACTAACGAAATCACCGCTATATGTTGGCTCACTGGAATATTTTTCTTTTTGTGCGACTTTAACAAGGAACATATCCAATGACACTGCCCGGGAGACAAAGTGTAACCGTAGTACTACTCGTATTGCAAGATATCGCTCGTTTATCAAGTTAAAATTTATTGAAAATTTTTGTTCTTCTTATAAAACACTCGCAAACCAAGTTACTCGAAATCCAAGGTTTTACTGTATTTACAACCCTTCAAAGAAAACAGAGTGAATATTAATTAGATTAATGGGGTAGGGATGTGTAAGGTAGAAAATGTACTCAAATTTGATTTGAGTGAAAGTGAGAAACCATTTAAGAATAAACACCCTGAGTACACCAGGCAGAGGTTACACCTCCACGTCTCTGTCAAACAAGACTAGATGAACCTGACATATTGTCCGCATGCCCACCAATGAGGGTTTTAAAAGATTTAAGTTGAGCTTGGAATAGTGTTAATAATAAGTACCGTAATAGTTATTAAAATGAGAAGTATGTAGTTGGAATCGACCCTTTTTTAACCGTTTTCACCTTTTAGCTGATGGTCTATCCATTCCTTGTGTGTGTGTGTGTGTCTACCTTCCTTCCCTGACAGAGGAGCAGGTGGTACTCATTGAAGACGCTGTAAAAATGGGTCTAGTCTCACCCACCTGCTTCTTCACCCCCCCCTCCCCTCCCCTCCTCCACACCGAAAGAAAGCTCCACTCCAGTGTGCGTGTTAAACTAGTTTTTTTTACCCCCACATGTTGGACAAAACAACAGCGTATTATCTTAGTTGGGAATGAGACCGCAAGATATCGTCTGCAACTTGTAGAGAAGTTGGGGAAGGGGAATAGGATGATAACATTATTAATATAAACAATATTACCAATTGATAATGTTTGTATTATACGTGATATATACCAAACTACAAATTAAATTTACATAACTACGGATTTATTTACCTGATATTCTTACAAATGGCTGCCGAAGCAGTGCGGTTTGAAAGGGAATCCCATAACTCAATGTGAAAGAAGGGTGTTACGTTGGTTTGGGCGTATACATAGGATGAGTATAGATCAAGTGACGAAGCAAATATATGAAGGTAGAGTGTGTGGATCAAAAGGAAGGGGTAGGCCATGTAAGACGTGGCTAAATGTTGTAGATAAATGTGTGAAAAAGAGAAACATTAAGAGTTTTAAGAATAAAAGAGCATGTATGACTCGTATGGATGTTGTTGAAGCGAAGGAAGTATGAAAGGTTAGGGAAATGTGGAGAAAGTTAGTGAGGAGGATGGTTTGAATACGAAGTTGTTATATTTTGAGCTACACGAAGAGTTTATTGCCTATCCTGTAAGGAAACATAATAAGATATGAATCACACCAAATAAAGTTGTTTTCTTGGCTTATTACAAAAAAACACACAATCAATTTAACCTAATTCACAGGAAACAACATAAAATGACTGAAAACATACCTAAATTTAAGACGCAAATGCAAGCACAATAACAGTGACTATCTTAGGTGGAGGCATTGTTGCAATCAACACAAAAATAAAATTATACCCTCTAATAAATCCGAAACTATTTCAGTCGGTAGCGTGTCTGTCTACTGGGCTAAGGGTCCCGAGTTCGATTCCCGACATAGCCGAGAAATTAATCAATGGTGAAATGTGGGCTTACCCTTTCACATTGATGAATTAACGGTTGGGGACTGGATGTTGTGCAGGTCCTAGTCTTAAGTTAGATTATAAGGCATATGAAGCTACGACAGGCCTAGCGAGCTGGTAGTGGAAAATATTAAATAAAAAACAGACCCAGACCACAGGCTGGAAACAGTAATGGATGTAAAGAAGAAGATAGTATACTATTACCTTAGATAGTTTTTTCACATCCACCACTGTTTCCAGCCTGTGGCCTGGGTCAGTTTTTTATTCAAGCCATATAATTTCCACTACCTGCATACTAGGTCTATCGTGGCTTCATATGTTTATAATGCAACTTAAGACTAGGACAAGCACAACATCCAGTCCCCCGTGGTTAATTTAATCACTGTGAGAGGGTAAGCCCACATTTCACCAAAGATTAATTATTCGGCCATGTCGGGAATCGAACCTGGGAAACTTAACTTAGTAGAAAGATATGTTACTGACTGAACTAAGGTGTCAGATCTAAATACTATACTATCGAAAAATCAAAATAAAGCAAATTGAAAGAAACCCTCCTTAGTAAGCGCCTTAAAATACCAAACAAAATTGTGTATTGGTTGAGTACCAAGAAACCAAACTAAATAAATCTCACTAACACGCAACAACATAAAATTACTGAAAACATAATCTGTGACTTTGAACCTTTAGTTAACAATAATAATGCCAAAAAGGCACACAATATGTTTTCTTGTTAAATTATATCTTTATCCTTCATGTTTGTTTTCATACAAAACAATCGTTGACAAGGAGACTTTCAGAGAAGATTTTGTACATTAAAAATGTAAATATTTTGAATTTTTATAAATCTAAGATACAAATGTAAATACATTAATAATCTGTTGTTTTTTTTCAACCCTGCTTCACTCGTTGATGAGATACTGTACACTTAAATATAAGGAGTAAAACAGAACAAATCTTATTATATGAGTACCTTTTGAGTTTTCTGGCAACAAACAGATAGACCTTAGAACAGGGATATTCAATTACTTGTCCAAGTGGGCCTTTCCAAAAAATCATAATATTTGGTGGGCCAGACATTTAATTCAATCTGGCAGTAATTTGGAACGTTATCATATTATACTTTTGTAGTTTATAAGGGGTGGGGGGAGTGAAACGTAATTTGATATTATAAATTGAAAGATTTCTGTAAAAGTGGGTGGGTGGTACTCCAATTGTTAAATTACGTATTGGTCCTCGGCTATGTTGCTCCGTACAATACTGGTAGGCACTGGCCTATTTCTACGAGACCTTGGTGACGTCAGAGTGGCATAAATAAATAAAAGAAGAATGAATATTTAATACGTTTAGCGATGTTGTCTTTACTCTGAATTATTAGTTAGATAACAAAAAAAAAAGTTGGGGAGAAACTTTTATATTTATAATACCATAACATACAAATCAAAACTTTACACCCTTCCGATTTACCCCAATAGGTTATGATGGTGGTGGACAATAAATCAGCATAAAACAAACTATTACTAGGCATGAGCACTATACCAACAAAAGTTAAAGCTCATTAAAGAAGATTATTGGCCAAGAAACCTTAAAGTCATAAAAGAAAACTAAGTTTATTATAAGTGTTCTGAATTGGCCTTTTGCGACTCCCAATTCGCTCACAACCCTTCACATATTCCCTTGAGTTCTTGTTCATCTAACGGTCGTTACGGTGACGAGCTGTTGAGATAACTGTCCGTTCGGCGGTCCAAGTACACGGATTTACACAAAGTCCAAGTCCAACGATACGAATCGCTCAAGAACACATCCCTTTCTAGGGATTGTTTAGGTACATCTGAACATGCATCCAATCCTTATCAAGGACACTCTTGGAGTCCTTTAGATACAGTAGCCTCATGGCTTCTTTGGTGCTGACTGACAGTTCACAGCTGACTTCTGACAGTCAACAGTTAGGTATATACCTAAATTTAGACTGTCAGAAGTGACAACTGCTAAAGACATGTATTTTGCAGATCATATGGTTCGGCATAGGGATACATAATTTGGTCTGGTAGCTTTTCAAAGCCGTCAGAAGTCAGCTGTGAGCTGTCAGTCAGCACCACAGAAGCTAAAACTGAGGTATAGTTAGCCTTCACCACAAGCAATGTTTTCCTTGTCACAAGATTATCTTTCGACCGCATCTATCGCTGCCAACTCACAAACACAAATCCCCCTAACTGCACAATCACACAATTAATTTAATTGAGTAAGTTATGAATTATATATATATATGTATATATATAAACTGGTTTAGTTATGAATTATTAGGATTGCTATTCTTACCAAGAGATACGAGTAAACATTTACTCGGCTCAAGGAGTATTATGTGTCGATGGAAAGTTGGACATCCCCTTATTTGCAAAATATATAATCCTTCCCTTCTGACTTAATTAGACTTTTTTTATTTATATTATAAATATATATATACATATATATTACCCAAACTACCGAATAGATCAAAAAGATATCATGGCTGGGGTTGGAGGTAGAAATAGAAAACCAATGTCGATCGAGGATTGACACTTCGGAGCGCCCACCTCACATCGTCTCCCTTCATAGAGGGCAGCACGTGGTGGATGTAGTTGGTGGCTGAGCCGATCAATTGAATAATTCTTTGGGATGGAGTGTGGCACAAGAAAAATCGCTTACAATATAATATTGATATGTTTCAGTGAAATTAAAAAAATATATAAGTTAGACAATTTGTATCATCAAGCTTCCTTTCCTTATTATTCAAAGTAGAAAGTGCAATTATAGAAAACTTACAATAAGACTAATTACAAGCAAATCACTCCGATATTACTATAAATAACGCACGGACAATAAGCCAGGCAAATATAAACTGGCGAGACAGCGGCTGCTGTTGAGTGGAGGGGAGAAGAGGTGTGAGTCACTTTCAGCCACCCTGTCGCCCGGCCACTTGCATTGTTCAAGGTCAAAAACAGCCTCTCCCCATCACTGATAAGAAACTGAAGATCTCTCTGGCCGTTCAAGGTCAGGCGCCTCTGCATACCGTCTGAGCTATACGACGCATCCCCGATGATACAGAAGTTGGACTTTCAATCCGCGGGCCAATCTGTGGAGTTTGGCTGGCTGGATGTAGCCCGCGGGCCGCCAATTGAATAGCCCTACCTTAGAATAATATTAAACTAACCTAGGACAGCATTATTTTTACACACATAGCCTTGGCCCTAATTAAGTCACTAATTGGACAGACCCGTGTACAAATAGTGAATATCTTTGTCAGGATCACCAAGAATCGATCAATGACCGCTTATATTCGCAGTCAATACTGTTATTCTCTTACTTGTCCAGGGTATGTCCTTAATTATTCTGAATGCATGCAGTAAGGCCTTGGTAGGGATTGCTTTTTTTTATAAACATGCTACGTCATTAGCCTGGCCATTGTAATTTTACAAACTTCCAAGTCACATTATTATAATTTTAAATATTTCCTATTTTCAGAACTTTTTTAAAAATAATTATATGGTAGATTGCACTAAAGTTTAACACAAACCATTTTAAAATGCTTTGCAAAATAGTACTCTTGGAATAAAAAATATATCATCAAAGGGAAATAAGCGCATCCATTCCAGAGATTTTATAATGCCTTTATTATAAGAGACGAGACTCAAATAAATTATTTTTTGTATTCTCTTAATTTCCACTCTACTCGCTTTTCCTCACATCATTAGTAACCCTATCCACTAAGCCCCGAGTAAAATATTTCCCCATAAAATATGACATTCGTAAAGTTGGAAAATTAAATACTTTTTATAATATATTTTTTTATAATCCCTTGGGTTGTTTTTATTAATTTTATGCTTTAAGGAATAAAGACATCACATCGTTTGAAGTGATCGTTTCTTTGCTTCCCATTTTTCTGTTTCCATACGAACATTCTGGGCAATATATGGGCTTAGATAGAATTTTTACATAACACGCAATAAACATAACACACATTAAAATACACCATCGCATAGCTATATCACACTTTTTTTTTATCCTCCATTTCCAGGAAAGTAAATGTCCCAGAGGAGTAATAGTAATACTATATGTAGCGCGAACATTAAAATACTGTAGTAATACCAGTAATGAGACCTAGCACAATCGTTAACGCACTTCGCCCCATATGTTTTGATACACAGTTTGATATAATACACAGCGAGAGACAAAATAATATATTAATTTTTTCGTATAAAAAGAATTATAAAGTCAAATAGAACCAGCAAACCGATTTACATTTTTTTTATGTACGTACAGTATATAGCTACTAATTTGTTTTTGAGCTCTCCATACGTATACGAAGAGACGGTAGCGTGATAATTCTGAATTTCATCCCTTTTCAATGTTGTTTAATTGAAACTCCGTTGATGTTTGATTTGATTTTCCAAGTGGAGGAATCAAATAGCACGCAATCAAATGTGGCAAAATGATACGGCAGCACGCCAAATAGAATATAAATAATTTCTTCCTCAATTATGATCGGTAGAACCACTCAAATAGGTTTCACATTTCAGGTTTACCAACTGCTTTATTTCAAGTGTGTACCATAACGATTATATGAAAACGGGCATACTTTATTTTTGTGCACATCCTCGAACTACCAAACTGAATACCAAATATTTGAAATAATTAGATGTGGATGAGGAAGGTAGATCATTTAGAGGACATTTACTTGCATTTGCGTGGTGTAAGAGTGGGAAACCAACTAGGACAAAGCGCCCTCATTACACTCAATCGGGATTCCAGCCCCGACCAGCCCATCATCAACTATCCCGTTTTAGATAGAACGCCGCCTTAGACCATTCATCCACCTTGGGTAAGCACAAAATTTGAAAACCAGACAGACTTAAGGGTATTTGTCCCATTAGTCCAAAGTTGGTTAAAATAGCACAATAGCCAGACTTAGGCTCATGTGCGTACTAATGAGCCTGTCGCAACGCACTAATGCCACACCTGGCTGGCATTTATTCTGTTAATCCTATTATTTGGTCATCGGAATTTGGAAAGTTTGTTTCTTGGAAAGAATCACCCATGGACACAGACAAATAATACAACCAGACACTCAACCTCCACGTTAAAATGGTTGCGCTCCTTTTGGCAGCTTGAGTCCTTCACCACTAGGATCGCTGCGGTTAGTCCTATCATCACCCAGCAGTGACACTAGCGAAGCCCAGTGTTGAAGGACTCAAGCTGGCAAAAGGAGCGCAACGAAACCCCCGTACGCTTGAGAGTCTGTTTATTACTTGTCTGTGCCCACGGATCTTTAAAAGGGTAAAATAGTTAATTATTGTTATTATTAATTTAGCACCACGTCTTACTACCCGTTCGGGTTATACGCTTAAGTACTAATTACACTAATGGATTAGGAATTGGGAAGGTTGATTTTAGAGGAATTGAACCCGCATTTGCGTGGAGGGAGAGTGGAAAACCATTTAAGAGAAACCATTCCCAGTTCACCCGACCGAGATTCGAACCTCGATCTCCCCGTACTCAGTAGTCGAGCTTAACACGACTAGCGCGCTAGCAAACTACGCTACAGAGGCGGGTGGCAAAATAGTCATCCAATTAGATCTTACTATATCAATTCACAAAAAAAAAAAAATTGATATAGTTTATACGCCGTTCTTACAAATCTTCTCGTGTTTTAATTATCATCAGTGTACATGAGGTAAGCTATATTTATTATCTTTTACTTACATGATCTTTTTTTTAGTGCGTTTTACTAACCATCTGGGTTATCTGCGTTTACTTACATCACTCGGGTAGGGTAAGAAAAGTATACTTTAGAAGAAGTGTACCATAATTTGAAAGGAGGGAAAGTTGAAAACAGTCTGGATGAAATCATCCTCAGTACACCTGGGCGGGATCCGAATACAGGCCTACCCTTCACTGGTAAACCAGACTAGATGAGTTTTAACTAGGCCCTAGTGTTAAAAAAAACAAGGCAAGGATAAAAAAAATTACAACTGATTTTTTAAGTTAATTTCTTCTTACTCGCTTCAGTGGCTGCATGGTCTAAGGCGCTATTCTCGCAGTATAATAGACTGCTGATAACGGGGAGCTCGAAGTTCGAAACTAGGTCAGGTGTACTGAGAAGGGTTTTTAAAAAATGCTTTTCCACTCTCCCTCCAAGTAAATGCAGGTACACTTACTATAAATATATCCTTCCAAAAACCATTAGCGTAATTAATACATAAGCATATAATCTGAACGGGTAGTAAGATGCTGTGCTAAAAAAAAATTAATGTCATAGGTTAATTTATTCAGTTTCCTTTTTACATACCTTTTTGTTATTAGTAGAAGAGGCCTATGTTTTAGCGCTAGTGCCATGAGTAGGCCCTACTAGCTGCTTAAATCCTAATTCAAATCTAATCCTAGTTGGTAGTTTGTAGCCCATTTAGTGAGAAAATTAAGGACCAAGCGCAATTTTCCAAGGATATAATTTCATACTCACCAAGAATCGAACTCGGGTAGCTCATATTAATAGGAGAGTAACGACTTGGTCAATCTGTCAAACTGATGTTTAGCATTAGAAGCTACTAATATTTTCCTAAACACATTATGTTTACGAAACTATCCTGATGGGATCTAAAGTGAAGATATTTCAAAATATATAAACATATTTTTCTCGATTTTCTGCAAAATATCTATGATGCCTAATACATATAAACGAGCTTCGCAGTGAATCAACTCTTTCTCTGAGTGGCAAAATTCGATTCCTGTTTCTAAACTTTGAGTGAAAGATACGAATTCCCTTAAAAGTTTTATTCGGAAAAAAAAGTGATAAATTCATATCTATCCCACAATCTTCTGTTTTTGAAAAAAAAAACCTCGAGAAGCTTTCCAAGATTTATATCTTTTGAATAACATTCGGAGATTTATTGTGGGCATTAAATCATCAGTAGAGAGTAATGTAACAAATAAAATTGACAGATTTTGTCAATTTCTTCTAGTTTTCGACCATATATAGTCATATTATTTCATATTTATTTACATTATTGGTGTAGCGATAAAGAATATTTAGAATAAATATACATACCCGGATTTGCGTGGATTTGTGTAAAAACTTTTAACTATATACTCCGCCGAGATTCGAATCCCGATCTCCATGTCACTAGAAAACCAGACTAGACTAACCTGACGTTTATCCCACGTTTGCAGTGTTGTGGATAAATATAATATAAAATAATTAATATGTGACTGTTATCCGTCTAGTAAAACAATTAAATCATTTCAACAATTGGTTGTTTTGGGTGACCTGGTGGTCTAGGGGTAAGGTGTCAGAGTTATGTGCTGAGGGTCCGGGGTTCAATCCTCGGTCCCGGCACATATTTACCTGATTGCTAAACCCTTCCTTCACCTCTGACAAGACGTGTATTAATCACAACTTGTGAATGTGAGGAATGCCAGGTCTCCACCGTGGTTCGGATTCCATGTTAAACTGTAGGTCCTCCATTTCATCTCACAATCACCCTACCATTACACATTAGCGTAAGTGCGTATAACCCAAACGGGTAGTAAGGCGCGGTGCGAATAATAATAATAATAATAATAATAATAATAATAATAATAATTGGTTGTTTTAATGTGCACCACTTTTTTTTAAGCACTGCGTCTTACTATCCGTTCGGGTTATATGCCTATGTGCTAATTACACTAATGAATTAGGAATTAAGAAGGCTTAATTTAGAGAAAATGCACTGCATTTGCGTAGAGGGAGAGTGTAAAACCATTCATGAAAACCCACCCTCAGTACATCCAGCCAGGATTGTACCCCAATCTGCCCGACATTGGCAGTCTAGTCTACTGCAAGAGTAGCGCGTTAGACCACACGGCCACCGAAGCGGGTGACACGTCTTAATTATTTCATTCAAGCTATTTGCATTTTTACACTAATGAGGGATGCATGAGAGAAGTAGAAATTAAAGGAAATGTGCCTGAATCTTCGTGTAGAGAGAATGAGAAACAATTTAGGAAAAAAAACATCTTAGTAAACTTTGACCGGGATTTAAACCCCTATACCTCTGCCATCGACAATCCAGCTAGTTATGTTAAGTCAAGGCTCAATATTTGCAGAGAAAATTGGAATGCTCTGAACGAAAGTCAATTTGGTTTCAGCGTGAATAACAAAGCATAAGAGAATCAATTCAAGGACATGGTAAGGGAAGGGCGAGTTTTAATTAAATGCATCAGCATTTGGATGTAGGCATATTAAAACCTTACCAGGAAGGGGAAAAGAACTCAGGTCACCTTATTAGAATCGTGACCCGACACCCAAACTCACAAGTATCAACTTATTCTAAAATTAGACTTTCCGGTACAATACAAACTGGAAAGTTTGTATACAAACAATGATTCAAGAAACAGGATCTAGCTCTACAACCTTAACTAAGAGCTATAAAATTATTAGATTTACGGTAACGTATTCATACGTCAAGACATGTGATCTTAAGCCATCACTTTTGATAGATATTGTTGAAATACACTGTACCTATAAAATAATACTAATAATATAACTAGCAAAATGTTATCAATATTGACCGAAAAAAATTAAGTTTGTATTTTTATAAAAGGTCCTGTTGTGAAAATTGGACTTAAGTTATCTTTGGCTTGTAAACGGTTTTGAGACATGTTTCCAGTAGCTCTAAATCTAAAGACTACTTGTTTAATGAAGGTAGGCATTATATCCAAAAATTTACAACAATTCGATAAAACAAAAAACCTTTCCTCTCTCTGGCACTTCACCCCTCCCCTTTTCCCTTTCCTTAAAAGTATCCAAGACTGTTTTCTCTCCCATAATATTGTAATACCATTCCTTAAATTAGGATGTGAAAAATCGCTTTATTGTCTTCAATAGTTTCGGGGGAAATCACTAAATGTAAGTTTTAACACACCTTTATTGACTTAACCTGTATAGATGATAAAAAATTAAATACAAAATCAGTTTTTCATTCATGGAAAAAAAAACACGCATTCAATAATTTTATTTGACTACAAAAAAAATACTTTTTTTAACTGCCCCCCCNCCCTACACAACAGAGTCGCGCTCTAGTGAGCAGGTAAGCATACTACACCTGCAAAGCAATACGTCTCAGCAGATCAATGATAACACATACAACACTTGTTCTACAACAAGTGCAAGCATCGCTATCGAGTGGAGAATACGTCGTTCCAGAGAAGCGGTTCCCAACCCTTTTTTTTTCGCTTGCGTACCCCTTGGCAGCCCATTTACACAAATCATTGTGCCCTTAATATTAGCAAAAAGTTTAGTTAATACATTAATAGTATTTTCGGATTTATTTGTTTCAACTGAAAATAAATGGGTTAATAATGGTAGGCCTATTTAAAAAAAATATAAATAGAAGGTGAATAAACATTGCGTATATTTTTACATTCAAAAAGCAAAAGTTACAATAAAAACTAACACTTTTGATTAATTTATTAATAATAATAAAAACTGTTTTATAATTGAAACTTAAATAATTTTCTCAAGATCAAATACAAAAGAAACCCCGCACCGCCCCTCGCCATAGAAATGAGTTAATTTCACAACTTTTGACTCATTTTTTGCCTCACACTGTTGGAATATGTAGCTTTTTCCGCCATTATTCCAATATTTTCGCGTAACCTCAAAAGACCTGGCATGTACCCCTTGGAGTACGCGTACCACACGTTGAGAATCGCTGTTCTAGAGTGATATTTCATTTAACTGACCACAGATGGCCAGTGCAGGCTAGCGCGGGAGTATTTCTCCTTAACAAAGTAGGATTCATAAAGTGTGGTGTAGAAATTAGTAATATTTTTACTAGAGATGTGACGCTATGTTATTTGAGAGATTCATAAGAAAAAGTAAAAGATTCATAAAAAGTATCTCGAATATAGCACCTTTACTTAAAATAACAATTTAAAGCAATTAATGAAAGGAATTACATATATTTGTGAAGTTGAAAGAATAACAAAATCACAAACAAAACAAAACAAAGACAAGATTATATTAATATAATGAATCTATTAAAAAAGTATTCTCTACGTTGTTTAATTCAATAATTTTAAATATTTTCACTTTAAAAATTAAACATTTTAACTTTTTTTTAAGGATTCTAGGAATCTATAATTTGGATCCGAGATTCGAAAACAAAGATTAATATTCGAATTCGAACGTATGACCCGTATTTTAATGAAGTTCCCGATGTCATAGAAAAGCAGTTAAACTATCTAAAAAGAAGACCTTTAGATGTAGATCCACACAAACATCACAAAATACCTTGAGTGTCATTGGGCTTTGCTTTACCTTGATTCTCTCACGAATGGACATTATCAGGATCTTTTTGAAAATACAAATATATTTCTAGCGTTCAACAATGGTTAAATATTTTACCATATTATTAGTGTTATTTTAGAGATATCGCTAATATCTATCAAATGTGACATCTGTAGATCTCAAGACATGACGTAAGGTTACGTTAAGTAGTTCTAATAGCTTTTGTTTCATATCTGTCATATAAGTCCATTCGTAAGAAAATGTGTTGTATATTGACCCTGGGATTTGTAAAAACAATAGAGTTGACTAAGGCGATGTTTCACCTGGCTAGGATGACTTGTAAAGATGATTTAAGAATAACCAACACCGGTTAAATGTGTGTATGGATTGATATTTTACTAATCTTAAATTGTAAGTTACAAGGTTCAAAGAGATTCTCAACAAAAGCAATACCTCGGCCCGCGGGGAACGCCGAGTTCCTTCACGAGAGGTTAAAGCGGGGGTAAGGGAGGGAAGGTACAGCCTAGCTCCGTCATGCAAAATACTGGATTGTTTATTATATTTAAATGATAGGAAAGGAATAAATAAAACAACGTCCATACTCTTTGCAATAATTATAATAAAAAATTAAACTATACTGTTAGGTTAGGTTAGATTAGGCTAGGTTGGATAGGTTAGGTTAAGTTAGGTTAGGTTAAGTTAGGTTAGGTTGGATATGGTTGAATAGGTTAGGTTAGAATAGGTTAGATTATATTAGCTTAGGTTAGGTTGGATAGGTTAGGTTGGATAGGTTAGGTTAAGATAGGATTGGTTAGCTTGGTTAAGATGCAAACACAATACAACTCAAATTGAAATAGAAATGTGTCGTTGGTGAACATGAAACCTTTAATTAATCTGCTCTCGTGACGGAATTGAGCCATGGCATAACAAACACGGTGAGCTAACTCGTATATATGCTCTCTGGTCAGTAATTCAAGGTCAAGCTCCTTGTGATGGAACTCTCATAATTATGCCCTGGGTCCACTACGGCGCCGATTTAAGAATTAAGGCTACATTTAAATAATATTTTACAATCCCATTTAACTTGTCAGCTCCGCTCACACCCGCCCCATTTGACACACGTATATCCTGAACAGGTTTCAGACTTGTTGGTGGTAGAGAGCTCGGGGTTTCACTGTTGAAGTGTAATAAGATGTGTGGTTTCTACCCTAAACGGTTTCCGGCTTTACTTTCATGCAAATGTGGGTATACGTCTTAGAAATTAGAGCTTCCTGATTCCTACCACACCAATGTAAATATTCAGATAGTCTGGATGAGTGGTATGCCACAATAATATTATCATTCAATGTGAATAAGTTTTTAAATATTAATTTTGGATATGGGTATAATTATTTTGGAGGGAGAGTGGGAAACAAGTTTAGAATAAACAACTCCCAGTACTTCAGGTCAGGATTCAAACATTGACCTCCCTATTACAGACTAAACCATATTAAATGGGCTTGACGTTTATTGCGCGGTCCCACCGAAGCAGATATTATTAATCTACCTGACCTCAAATAGAGTGTAAATAGCTTAGAAACTATAATTAGCTGTGTTAGCTTGTAAACTTTACGTCAATGAGTGTTTCCATCCTGTGGCCTGGAGCAGTTTTTTATTCCTTACAAGTCTTAATCTAGCTTTAGACTAGGACAGACACAACATCCAGTCCCACGCCCGTTATTGGATCACTGTGAAAGGGTAAACCCACATTTCACCAATGATAAATTTTTTGGCCATTCTGGAAATCGAACCCGGAACCATCCGATTATTACTATCAGCATAATCACCATCATCCACGTCTTAGGCCTACTACCTTTATAATATTTTCACTAATATGATAAGGGTGAATAAGGAATTTTTTTACAGTTAGTGTAACCACATGTGTGTGGAGAGAGAGGAAGAAACCATTTAAGGTAAAATCACCTTCGGCACACTATCAGAATTAAAAACCCAATCGTTCTGTCATCGGCAGTCTAATCTATTCTGAGGGATATGCCTTAGACTAGCGGTTCTTAAACTGGGGTACGCGTACAACTCTCAAGGAAAGGTTGGTAAAATAACAAGGAACTTAGGGAAAACCCTAAATGTTGGCAATTATCGTTATCTGGTTATTTCCACCCTTCTTTTTTCCGTATTTGCTCTCAGCTGGAGACCGAGTTCTGAGAATTTTCATCCCTCTACCTGACACCTTCTACATTAGCAGTTATTATGTATTTCTCAACAGCATATCTCTGTTAGAGTGGTCCATGGTGTACCTAAAAAATAAGTACCGCAATAGGTTAAATTTGGAGCTGGACCTCCGTTTGAAAGTTTCAACTGGACAACCAGACATCAAAAACTGTGCCAAGCCATGCAGCCACACACATCTCATTGAAAAACTTTGGGATTCATAATATATCAGCTACAGAATTACAATTACCAATTTGATTTAAAAATATTGTGTTTAGGTTTCCTTTTTTTCTCTATTTTTGAACGAATTTGTGAAGAAAATTTATACAACTTTTTATAGTAAAATTATGTTTTTTTTAATTGATCATAACGATTCTCAATAAGTGATAATGTTAAGGCTATATCAGTGGAATTCTCTCTAACTAGCTTTGTCACATTTGAAATATTTTGATTAGAGATATTTTTTCACACTAGATTAAATAGATCAACAATTTACCAAGTGATCATATTTTTTAAAGCCTGTCATTTAGAATTTTGTTTATCTTGGGGGTAATTAAACTTGTAGTCATGGCCAAGGGGTACAATCTAAATAACGTTTGAGAACCTCTGCCTTAGACCATGTGGCCACTGAATTGGGCTGTACATTATTGATTGTTGGGAATGGCTATCAAATCTATTTTCTGAAAACAATGAATAGACTTAATAGCCGCGAATTTTAAGAAAATACACCAGCGTTTGCCAGAAATACATAGGAAAAACCACATTATCGAGAAAATTCTCCCTGTGCATACGTTCAGTATCGAACTCCAGCTGCCTTCTTCGGTGGCCAGATAGTCTAAGACATCACTTTTGTACTATACTAGGCTGATGACAGGAAGATAAGTGTTTGAATTCAGGTCTGGTGTACTGAGGATGGGTTTTCCTCTTTTCCTCCACGCAAATGCTGGTACACTTGCTCTAATTTAAAATCTTCCTCATCTTTAACTAAAGAGCGTAGTGGTACATGTGCGTATTACCTGAACAGGTGGACGCAGTGATATATATATATATATATATATATATATATATATATATATATATATAAAAACAAATACGGGGAAAGAACTCGTATATATTCAAATACAAACATACATAAACAAATCGTACATAAACAAATACAAACGCATTTCATTTATTAAAAATATTTAGCTTTTTCACCTTGTACGATCTCTTACCATGAATAGTTTGTTTTACCGCAAAATGCTGCAACACGACGTCTTCATTATTTCACATTCAATTATTATATTTCAGTCACATAAAAATTAAATGGTTTCCATTTGTAGATTTAGGCTAACCGCACAGCAAAGAGTAATTTGGCCGGCAGTTGGCCTCAAGGATAGTGTAGCTGAAGTTATATAAATGAGTTAATGGAGTTACATAATTTATATAACTCCAGCTACATTATTCATGAGGCCAACTGCCGGCCAAATTACTCTTTGTGGTGCGGCTAGCCTAAATTTACAAATGGAAACCATTTCATTTTTATATGGCTGAAATATAACAATTGAAAGTGAAATAATGAAGAAATCGTGTTGCAGCATTTTGCGGTTAAACAAACTATTCATGGTAAGAGATCGTACAAGGTGAAAAAGCTAAATATTTCAAATAAATGAAATGCGTTTGTATTTGTTTATGTTAGAACTGAAAACATTACATAAGTTATATTATAACTATCGAAGAAGTTGTATGTGGTCCTTGGGATAAAAACTTTGGGTGTTTTAAATAAACGTAAAGAATGCTCAACAAGCTTTGAATTGTAAATAACATTTAATAACACATAATAACATTGTTAGATGCTTTATTTTCGTTCTCATTGTTATGACAACAGATTTGTGTTTATTGAGGTCTTACTAATAAATAATCATTTTTAATAAATAGTATAAAATAATATTTTATATTAAAAGTTCATTAATCAAGAAAACACAAATGATTACCGTACCCAGCAAAATTATAAAATATTAAAAATAATGTATAGCTTTCTTAAATACTATGAAGCCTAATATAATATCTATATTCATTTTTAACACTATCACAGCCCAAAAATCACATTGTTGCAGCCATCCATACAATTTGAAACAATTCTTTAACCTAAAACAATTTTTTTAATATGTTATCTTAGTTTTTATTTAACCTTAATTCTGTTTTATTTTATCATGTGTCTTAAACTTACTAATTAAGTCTTGAAAATTTAAAAAAACATTATTGTTTATACAACAATGAGAATATTGTTTAATTACACCAACAATGTATTTGTTCTGACAAAAAAATAAAATATTCCACACAATTACTTCAGAATTAGTAGGCGCAGCCTTAAATTGATGTTCAGTAGAAATATTATTTTAGGTCATCCAAAATAGAATAAAAACACATGTAGCTCTATTAGGATTCTACAGTAGGCCTACAGCAACAACACGATCGGTTTATAAACATTTATAATGTAGATGTCCAGACTAACTCAGTGAACATAATAATATTTTTTTTTAACTTTGAAGAATCAAACCACCCCCTAGCGTTTCTAACATCCTAATTTCCCTTTTCAAATATCGAAATCCACCACAAATACCGATCAATGTCATGCCCTAACAGTTTCAGAAGTTATTTAAAATTATTTAAATAACACGACATTGTTAGTATCGTGCCGTGTAAAATTAACTATCCTCGCTCTGCCCCATGCCTACACACCCCCAGTTGGTGTGACATTTCAACAACCTTTCAGTTCACCCTCCCTTATTTCACAAATCCTGACGAGTTCAGCATTCTTCAAGCGTCTTGTAAATTGGATGTCCCTTGGCGCCTACAGTTTCCCCCTCAAGCCCTCTTCATCCCCGTGTTCTGAATACCAAATGTCCGAGTGTCTCTCTTGTGACATATAAAATTATGTTATTATTCAAATAATCGGGTCTACTGTTGTGTGACTACGGGGGGGTGGATTGAGGCAATCCCCCTGGGGCACCCACAGACCCCCAACAAGAAATAAAACAATAATTTTAATTTTCTATTGTAGATATTAACTGCAGCTATCAGTACAGTGGCGGCGGGACTTTATTTGTGTAGGGAAGAGCAAGCAAAAAAAAAAAGTTTTTTAGGACTTGCCTTTCACCCCCGGCTAGTATGAATTTTTCTCAAAAATTAAATACATCTAACTCCTTAAAGCAGTCTTCTCTAGCATAGTTTTGAAAATTGAATGCCTCTAACAGTCATTCGTAGTTTGAGATAAAAGCATCTCTCAGCTTAATATTCTATAATATCATATGGTTTTAAATGTGTCCAGAAAGAGTCAAACTTAATCCAGGGGGGAATTATTTCCGGGGGGGCTAGTACCCCTTGCTCCCGTGGATACACCGCCATTGTACCAATCTGGTGACTGAACACAAAAATGATCTCAAACCATCCTTAAGGAAGGAACTAGTACAGTTTGCTGCACTAGTGGTGAGCATAAAATAAAAATACAATGTAAATGTTTTCCTCAATGAATAACATTTTAGATTAAAAAATGCCATTGTTGAAATAATGTTAAGATTATATTTATCACTTATGGTGTCAAACTGTAGTGGGGAAAAGTCATTTTAAAAAATGAAGTTGGGAAAACACCGGCTCGGTAGTCATGAACCAAGATCGTATAACATACCTTTCCTTACTTAACATGGGTAGTAATATACTTCATGAAATGGACTTTAGAGACATTATTGACATGTTTGCTTCAAATAAAGCAAGGAAAGTTTGTATTGTAACGAGGGTTTTCATCGAGTCATTATGTGGCCTATTTCTTTTAACTAACTTACTATCACGTTTTGTGTAAAATTAAACATTTGCTTAATTTTTACCTTCCCTCAGACACACTATAATGTAATTTAATTGTACCCGTTTCGGTGGACGCATGGTATAAGGCGTCTCTATTGCCATATACTTGACTGCCCACGACGGGGAGATCGGGGTTTGAATCCCGGCTGGCTGTACTGAAGTGGTTTTGTTTCCTAAATGGTTTCCCCCTTCACCATTCTCGCAAATGCGGGTACACTTCATAATCCAAAACTCATCAATGTGATTAGTAATAAATGCATGTAAGCTAAGCAGGTAATAAGACACGGTTATTAAAAAAAATACATGTGTTTATGGCCCCCCCCCCCCC
>CABFWO010003976.1:55667-74137 GCA_902155825.1 Timema genevievae
CCACATACGTAAAGCGCTGTGTGTGGGTGTATTTGTACACCCATGATAAAAGGTTGACGATTTATGGGTGGATGGTTGTAAGGGATGGGGGGGAGGGGGGGCGGGATAGTGAGCCGTTTGCCTGGGCACACCAGCCCGTGCATGCTTGCAAGTGAAATGGGGCACAGAAAAAAAGTACTCACCGTTTTCAGAAAGCAGTAGAAGAGTCACGAACAGAAGCTGCATAAGATGCGTTAATCCAAGAACGAACTTATCCATGTTGTCCAATGGAATGTATGGTTTTCACGTCACTTGCTGAGAGACAATTTTCCTTTCTTTTAAAAAAAAAAGTCACTTACACTTATATTCTATTTATTTAAAATAAAACACCTCACAAATAAATAATGTAAGCAAAATACATCGTAGGCCTAGTTAATAAATCATTACACTGTTTTCTTCACACACTAGTGTTCTTCGAGCTATGATGAAAGAGTGAATGAAAGATTTGCACAGTTATCATTTTTTTCGGTTATGAATGGACAACAACTTTATTAAGAGATGCATAAGTTTAGTAAACGATAACACCCATGAGCTCACACTGACGATCGGGAGATGCCACCCTTGTGACACGTTGAGATGACAGTTACATAACACACTCGGGAAGATAAACACATAGAAGAAGATTATTTTAAGAATGTTTATTTTAGTTTCCCATTTCTTCTTTGGAGGTTAATTTATTTTCTCACCCTCCCAACCGATAAACCGGGTTTTCGCTGTGTTCGTCTCGCCGCGCCAAAGTTGCTACTACCCACCGCTCGTGTGCCTTGTGACAGGCGCGCCGCGCTGCTGCTTTGCTCCCGAACCAGTAGTTGCTCTACCGCCCGCTAGGTGCCACGGCGAACGCCCTTCACAACAAAGATCAATATACAGTAATGGTAAATAAAAGGGGAGCTCTATTGCATACATACATACGCCGGCGTCAGAAACTTTTATATCTTGGAAAAGAATGCAAGTACTCAATAATGTGCAACTTATTATTGTGTTAAATTAGTTTAAAATAATTATTTATCTAAATATAATAGTAGAAATGCATTATATTTGACGCTAATTTATAGCATTAAATAATTATATAAAAATTGAGCAAAGTTTTGAAATTTAATTGCATTTCTTTAATAATTAATTAGGGTGATAATCCATTATCTAAAATAAATTATAAAGAAACTAGTCAATAACAATTTAGGAAGAATTCTTGACGTAATGAGTACTGAATTTAGAATGGTAGTACGAGGGTTCTAAGGGGGCGTTCAAATATTACGGAAGCACATTTTTGACAATTTTTAACTCCTTCCCCCCCTTTTGTAAGCAAAAATAATCAAATGCCTGACCCCCCTCCTTTTCCTATTGGTTACATAAGAATTGTTGACTTTTTAAAATTTGTTCACAGGAATAATCATTCTTTTTTTCATGCAATTTTGCTTATAGCCTGAACAGGTTGTAAGCAATGGTTTAAAATAAAATTAAAAATTCATGCAATTAATAAATTGCTGGTGGTTATTAACATAGAGGTGTAAATTAATATTGCGAAATAATTGACTATTAACAATAGTATATAATGAATTTAAATTGTTTGAACAGATAAAATTAAAACCATTTTTAACAATATAAAAGTTTAAAATTTTAATCTACTTTTAATTGAGTTATAAAAAAAAGTACTATTTAGTGATTACATGAATATTTATAAAAAAAAACACCCTAAGCTCCAGTTAATCCGTAGGTCCTTGAATCCACGTCTCAACACTTTCAATTATTATGTTTCTATTTGGCGAGGCTAGGTCACTCATGCGCCCTCCCTCAATTTTGCCTGTCTTTCTCTGTTTTACGTAAGCATTGTTACGACCCCCCCTCCCCCCCCGTTGTCAGCAAAAATAAGGAAAGCTCGAACCCCCTCCCCCCATAATACTTGAACGCTTCTTAAGACAGACTCATTTTTTTTAATTAAAATAATCGGATATATAAACGGTGATCAAAACCATGTTGTGTTTTGTCGTTTTAAGCACCGCTTCTGGCTACACGTTCGGGTNTTTAAGCACCGCTTCTGGCTACACGTTCGGGTTATATGACTAGCCCATGTTCCTCTTGAGTTGGTTTGCCATCTTACCCGAAATAAAATAAAAGGGCTTTTTTAAACGGTAGGGTAAAGCTGGATTCTTCCAGAATATATTTGTAGGTTGATTTTATGTGATAATTGAGGAAGTGGCAGAATGTAACGAATGTATTTAGTCTGAAAATATTTCACAAAATATAAACACTATGCCCGAGTTTGATTTAATTTACACTCTTGAAACGTAAAAATTATTCTAATTATATTTTTAAGACTCATAAACTCTGATATGTTCATCCCTAGACACTTGTGTTATTTAAAACCAACTTACCCGTTAAGGAATAACGGATCATTTATTATATAGAAATTAAATTTTGTAGAATAAAACTCCCCGAATAATCTCAATTGGAAATGAGCTTCTGCCTCTCAGGTCAATGTCTAACGTAAGTTGTTACTTATGTAGTTCTTCCAGGTGCTTAATACAGGTCATGAACCCACATCGATGGCCGCGTGGTCTAACGCACTACTTTCACGTTGGACTAGACTGTTGAGGACGGGGATATTGGGGTTCGACCCCAGTCGGGTGCACTGAGGGTGGTTTTCCCAGAATTGTTTTACACTCTCCCTCCACGCAAATGTGGGTGTATTTACTTTCAATTAAGCCTTCATAATTCTTAATCCATTAGTGTTACTAACATATAGGCGTAAAACCCAAACGGGTAGTAAGACGCGGTGCTAAAAAAAAACCACAGGTCATGGCCCTTAAAACGCTTGGAACCGCGCTCTAGTGAACTCCGAACAATTAATTGTTCATGTTAAAGATTTAAATACGTCGACACAGCCGATAGTCTAACCAACAACGTATTTCAGGGGCTATTGAGCAGCGTTATAAAGATAATTACTTTGACGATCATGCCCGCAGATTGAGGCCAAGCTGCAATGTGACCGGTTGTGTGATATCAGTTAGATACTCCCTAAACTGTCACGGACATCCTCTTCAGTTAGGACAGACCTGCACACGTGGTCTCACGATATAAATGACGTCAGGTTTACAACATACAGATATTTCCGACAATAGGGAGGCTCATGTTCTATTTCTGACCAGATGCATTGTGAGTGGTTTTCCTCATATTACCTAACCATGTTAATGTGTGTGCACTGTGCACTCCTCATGGAGATATCTCCCCCTATCCTTTATATTATATTACAGCAGAAAGTATTGATCAGAACATCCCATTGTTGACTACAGATATATTAGAATGAGTTAGAGATTCATTTGCGAGTTCCAACTGCTCAGATCCGACATAGGATTATGAAGATGAAATGATCTGTATTTCGAGTGATCGCGCCTTGAAATAGAAAAGCGGGAGAATGCCACTGAACTTTTGTTGGATGTACTTACATTGTACAGCTAGAGACCATATTCACGCATCTCTTTTAAGAGCGTGATCCATTCTTCAGAAATAACCAGACCCGTGGTGTAGTGCTCAATGCACCTGTCTAGGGGTCCCGGGTTCAGTTCCTCGCTGTTACCTTGGGTATTTTTCCCGAAAGGGGTACTACCCTAATGGTAAACAGGGTTTGATTGGTTAGGTTTAAGTTAGGTTTATGTGTTTCCACTGATTTCACAATCTCATATTCACCATCACCATCATCTCATCTCATCGGGACATGGAAAGAGCCTCCACTGAAAGGATGTACGATTAGTACATTCGGGAGCTCCCTGGGCAAAGGTACAGTACATGAGTACCGGGTAATCTTCCCACCAACTGGACTACAAATGCTGTAGCACGCACATCATTCTTCTTCTTATTACTATTATTATTAATAATAATATTACTATCATCATCTTCTAAAGTTATTTTTTAATTTTTTGATGTTTAACACCGCATCGTCGTACCTGCTCCTGTTATACGCATATGTGCTAATTACCTTAATGAGTTAAGGACGAGGAAGGTTGAATCTAAAGGAAGTGTACTAGCATTTGCGTGGTGGGATGGTGGAAAATTATTTTGAATAAAATCAGTACAGCCGACCGAGATTCGAACATCAAAATCCCTGTCATCGGAATTATTCTACAGTTATCCACAACAAATGGTTTTAAAACGAGATCTTAAGCTATGACAAATATCAAATACCAGAAAAGAGAAAGGCTAATTTGTGTTGATGAAATGAACTCCGCTATCTTACAGGTAGAGAAAGTATTGTGATCTTCAAATAATCGAATTCAAAATTTTGATGAATCTCGACGTTTCATGAACCCCCAAATCCGAAAAAGTGGTTTTTGAATTTTCGTCTGTTTGTCTGTATGTCTGTCTGTACCTCCGACTAGAGCCTAAACTATTTTCCCGATTGGGCTCAAACTTAGTGTCTAGGTTTTTCATAGAGTTGCCCCGAGGGGTTTTTGGAATTGTATATCTAACCCTAAAATTAAGGGTAGTTTACTGAAGGGCAAAAAGAGTAAAAGTCGATTTTCTCAAAATCGGCTCTAACGATTTTGATTAAATTTAATTTCAAAACATTTATAAATATTCCAAACAAAATGGCTACCCTCAATATTTCGGCAAAATGACTTTAAGGGATCCGCTCTGATGCGTAAATTCATTGCTTAATGGGATAACAAGGATAGTTATAATTACATACAGCAACACACGCGTATGTACTGAATGGTTATCCAGTTTATTTTTACTTTAAATACCTCTACTTGGGATAGATCCCCAGCCATGTGGAGACAACTGTGTTAACCATACAGCACACTATGACAGTATTTTATTTAATAAAACTTCACAGCCTGTAAACTGGGTGGCGGAAGGGAATTTCAAGGGGGGCGTGAGGATGTTTCATTATTACAAAGAATAATATTTTAGTTTATTTGTTCTCTTTTCAAAACTTAATTTGTAACATAGTCAATAACATCTAACAGATATCAGGTAGGATTACTTATGTACAAGGTAGCATTATGAATGGAGGAATTCTGGACTAAATATATTTCACATTACCCCCAAAGTAGCAGCTAAAGCCATTCCCATCATGATTTTGTTCGGGTGTTTCAACTTTACTGATAACAAAACAAAACAAAGAATCCAACTAGATGTAAAATATTATGATCTGTGTTGTACAGTTTCAACTTTCACAACAATAGGTTTTAAGAACTCGTGGAAAAAATACAACATCGCCCTATACATTGAAAATGTAAACTTGCATTTAAATTTCAAGCTAGAAAAAACTAAAGTCTTTCTTATTTTAATTTGTGACATTTTTATCTTATATTTTATAAAATTGGTATAAATTTTTATATTAATAAACATTAAAGAATTTTTTATATCAAACTTTTAAAAATTGAGCTTTTTTCTACTAATAAATAAAATTAATTAGTGTATATCTATTATTACTCTTTCATACAAAAACCACAACACCTACTATGCTGAAATTTCGCATGAACATATATAGGCTAATATTTATCGAATTTCATTGAATCCCATTTTAAAGGCTCTTAAATATAGATTAGACATGACGGCCATCTTAATAGTAAATGGCGGCTACAGAGTGATAATTTATAAGCTGTCCAGACCTCTAACAATGGGAATACTGGCTATAGTCAGTAATAATAATATTTCTTTAGTTTTTGTTACTATATTTAACAGTAACCGGTTGTCTATCTAACCGATGTTTGTCTATTTTCTGTAAAAAAAAACCACAATTAACATCACATATACAATTTCTTTAATATTAGATATTAACAACTATTTTTAACATTGTATGCATGTTATACAACACTCTCCGTGTGAAGGACGGGTGATTAGCTAGTACTCGATAATAACGAATGCAACTCCGCTGATCTCAGTTTAAGGGTGTACTTTGGCCGATGAGCTTCATTTTAATATCTAAATTGATTTTTAAATTTGATAACGCACATCAATAACTGTTTATAGAGTGACGTTGAAATATAACATTCTGGTCTTTGAGGATAAAATATTATACAAAACAATCATGCGTAGTCAATTTCCCTTAAATTTTTTTTGTAAATAGCATATTCTGTAGAGAAATATTGAAAATGACTCACCGGGGCTCAAAATGATAAAGTCATTCAACAATAAAAAACTATTGCACAATTTTAACAAGTGTATAATTATAATCTATAATTAGTAATGCAATTATTTCAAATCATTACAGTTCACGACCTATAAGGGGTCAAACTTGATATTTTACGGCTGTCCGGTACCATTGTTGAGGTAAAGTAATTAATGATTGAGGCTGAAATTTAGTATAACCAGACATTCATGTGAGGTGTACACAGTGAAATATTTATAATATTGATATTATTATTACTGTCAAATGATCTTGAGGTGTAATGGAAGGAAACGCTAGCCAAGCAAAGCATTTTTGTAGTTTTTACTTTCTCGCTATCTTACAGGTAGAGAAAGTATTGTGATCGTCAAAAAAATCAAAATCGAGATTTTGATGAATCTCGACGTTTCATAAGAAGTTGTTTTTGAATTTCCGTCTGTCTGTTATACCTCCGGCTAGAGCCTAAACTATTTTACCGATCAGGCTAATATCTAGGGTTTTCCTAGGGGTTTTTGGAATTGGATATCTAACCTTAAAATTAAGGGTAGTTTACGGAAGGGTAGAAAGAGAAAAAATCGCTTTTCTCAAAATCGGCTCTATCGATTTTAATTAAATTTTATTTCAAAGCATTGATCAATATTATAAACAAAATGGCTACCCTAATTTTTTCGGCAAAATGAATTTAAGGGTTATGGTCTGATGCGAGTCTCGTTTTTTATCACATCTCTGAAACTATTTGATATATGAGATTACTTATCATTGCAAATAAAATGTAGATATATTTATAATACAAATATTTTCTTTGAAACATATTTTTATAAAACCAATAATTTTCAAGCTAAACGCAAATATATATATATATATATAGTTTTCGCAAAGTTAATATATATATAAGTTAATATATATATAAGTTAATATATATATATATATATTAACTTTGCGAAAACTATTGCGACCATAAAAAAAATCGAACCCCAAATGTTGATGGATGTCGACGTTTCTTGAACCCCCCGTACCTCAAAAAGTTGTTTTTGCAATGCCGTCTGTCTGTGTGTATGTTTAACCCTAAAATTAAGAGTAGTTTAACTTAGGGTGAAAAGAGAAAAAATCAATTTTTTTCAAAATAGGCTTAAACGATTTTGATTAAAATTCGTATCTAGGCGTTGATTAAGATTATAAACAAAATGGCTATTTTAATTTCCCCATGACTGGGTACTTTACAGAAGCGGAAATTTCCATATCTCTGCAAATATTTGAGGTACTAAATTGCTTATTATTACAAAATTGTAGCACTATTAATAATAAGAAACTATTATTTGAAATATATTTTTATACAACCAACAGTTTCTGATATATTGGCAAATATCTTAATACAATTTTGTGAGCTTTAGTTGTAAACATATACTACTTATGTCTTAACGCAATAATTCTCCAATGCCATAGAGTAATTAAATATAAGTATCTCAAAAAGTTTATGTTATTTTTTCCTTTAACCTTTAGGAGAAATGTTTGTACAACAATGATCTATCTACTTCATTTTAGACTCAATTGTTAATATTTACATTTTTTATTGGTCAAAATTTATAAATGAGGAATTTAATAGCAATACGATAACCTGAAAATGTGAAACAACTAATAAAATGTTAAAATTAAAACAGGAAGTCTAAATTTTAATACGAAGTGTTGACCCTTGTGGATCCGATATCGATCTTTTTTTATTGGCCCAAACATACAAGTGAGGACATTAATTCTTTAAAAATAAAATTATAAAATATAAAACTGGGACTCGAAATATGTTTTACGTAAGTATAGTGCAATTTATGCTTGGGTTTGCTAGTGTATATTATTTCTTTTCACATATATTACGAGTTTTGAGTAAATATCTCAATTTTTAAACATAAGAGTGAGTAAGTCCAAGTGGAGTTCAGTACCATTTATTTTATTAAAGAACTTTGTAGCCGTAAAAAATAGATTAAGGCCTCAGTAGAAACACTTGGTTTAATTTTGTTTACACAGAATGATCTCAACAGTTTTTTTTTTGTAATTGTCATCAGTACAGTGACATATAATGAGAAACCCCTTAGATAAAAAGGAAAAGGTCCTGATAGAATTCCTTGATGGCCATAACAAATATTGAGATTACTATGTGTAAAAAAATAAAATGAAGAAATATTGGATTTATGTTGGCAAAAAACGTTATTTTGTTACAAAAGCTACAAAAAATACTGACCTTAGCCCACGCACACTTCCATCTCATCTTAAATCCGTCGATCTCTGCCTGCAGGGTTTGAACCCGCGAACCTTGAATCCTGAGGCGAGCAATTTACCCACAAGATAGACTATCGAGAATGAAATAAATATAATTAAAATACATAGGGATGAATAATTAATTGTTTATTTGTTTTATAACATCGCGTCTTACTACCCGTTTGGGCTTTATGCCAATGTACTAATTACGCTAGTAGGTTAGGCATGAGTAGGGTGAAATTTAGAGGAAGTTTTACTGTATTTGTGTGGAGGGAGAGTGGAAAACAGTTTTGGAAAACTACCTTTAGTACATCCGACTGAGATTTGATCCCCAATATCCTCGTCATCGACAACCTAGCCTATTGCAAGAATGACACCTTAGACCATGCGGCCACTGAAGTGGGTGGTAAATAATTATTTTTTTATTTGTATTTTGTTTTTCGTGGAAATGAGGATAAGGAGTATGACTATAGACTTAGGGTAGCCGCGATTGATTCTGGATTAAGTAAAAACAATCCATCAAGTATAGATTTGTCCGAAATAACAAACATTTAAATCAATCGTGCAAGAGATAACTTGACAGTTTGTTATCCTAGGACAAGTTAGCTTGTAAGTTGTACGCTGATAAACTCCTTTATTGATAAAGAGCAGGATAAAAAGTTCACCTCACAAAAAGTTGATAGAAATCTTATAATTCTATCCTATCAAAGGTAGGTAATAAGTTTGATTGCCATTTTAGGGAGGTCAACATTTGATATGGCTATAGTCTTGTTCGAGAGCATTGAGGAACTGTTTTTCAAATCCTGATACTCACTGTGACTTTCCCCTCCTCTTTCCCAACAAATTCTGGTTCATTTCTTCCTAACTGTCCTCCTCATAGAGACACCCTCATATTAAATATTTAATAGCCCTTGTAAAAAACGTATCAAACGAAGAAACTTTTGCAAAACAGTTTTTAAAAAAATGTTTTGAAGCAGGCCAGACAACCTCAAATGAAGATCAACATAATATCTTGTGAATATATCCAGATGCAAGGTTCACGTTGGAGAGCATATTCCATCGTTATTGTGTTTCGAACGAACCCCTTCCACCCCCACTCCCCCTCCATTTCCCCTACTACCACTACCACCCTCTTCACTCCTTTGCCACTAACTTGTATACACCCCAAACACCATACCCTTGGCCCTGGGGGAAATGGAATCCAGGATACTAGTTCAATTACGTCTTCAACTGTGCTCATTAACTGCTAGGTAATCAAGTGAATTCACTTGTTATTCCATTCGTCGGGTGAGAGGTATTGTCTGGAACATCGAAGGAGGTAGCAACGGGACATCTGTAGAGCACTTGAGTCAAGGGTTCGAAGCCCTGGTGGACAAAAGAAGCATGTCACCTTCGTTACAGCTGCTCCTATTCAAACAGATACATGTCCCAGGGCTGCAGATCTTACCTGTAGGACCTGTTCCGGCCAAGTCACGAGAAACAAAATGATCGGCCAACTTCAAATAGGCCAAACCTTGTTCAAGATATTTTGGTAGAAAATACCTTTTAGAAAGTACTTTTTTTTTTGTGGCCAACACTGAAAACATTTTGCTTTATTATTAGCATCATTTTAAAAAACATTCCAAGGTTGAGAGTAAGAAGAGTGTTTTAATATAAGATACAAGACTTTGTTTTAAATAACAAAATTAATAAGTCAAAGTAGTGATAGTTTAAATAAAATTAATTAAAAACAAAGTCGTATAATCTTATATTTATTATTAGCGTTGATATTATTTATAAAATTTCACAGTTTCAGATAACATAGTCTTGACTTAGGAATTTATGAAAATAAATCTAATAAATTTTCTAGCTTTCATTTAAGGTTCTTCCTATGAAAATTTGACTCTTCATATACAAAGTATTACTGTAAGATTGTTTCACTGTCAGAAGATTTTTTTTGTATAAGTAAATCACAGATAGCCCAACCCGGTCATGAAGTAGGACTTGAAGAGCACGGGGTGTCTATGAGTGTGTAAGAGGGGGGAGAGGAGGGAATGTAAAATATCCAGCATTGTTTTTAAAAAAAATATCTAAAAGCTGACATGATCTGTCAAAAGAAACGGCTACTCAAAACACCTTTGAGCTTGTGATCACATTAAGAAAGGTCCAGTAGCGTTTACAACACTCAGTTTAGCGTCAATAAATGTCAAACCAACCATAAATTATTTGTGAAAGTACTGTAAACATATATGCCGTGAGGGTTAGCTCAGAGCCAGTGTGTTATTTGCACAAATTGCGATATTAAACCATCCTGACCCCGTTGTATTGATATAATCAATATCCTCTCTCAAAAACCATTTGTTTGCAGCCGATAAAAGTGAGTATTCGTTTTTAAAATATATTTTTATACAGGAGAGCTTTGATATAAAACGTTCCTTACTCAGGTACTAAAAATTAGGTCACGTTGTTCTGACAAATGTGTGTGGGCTAAAAAAATAATAATCGGATTATGAAAAATTGAACTGAAGTTTAAAGGAATATGATTCTTCCTCATGAGTTACTCAGCTTCACACAAGTCCACACTCTACAGCAAGCCCTTGTAAAAAAAACACCATAATAAAGTATTTTATAAGAGGGATATATGAGATTGAAAGGAATTGTTTTGAAGAATTGAAGTCACATCCCGAGCTGGAAAGGTGGAACCTTTCATTTCATAGTTTTCTATCATGGGCGCTTTCAACATAGCAGGCATAATCGGTCGACAAAAAAATAGAAATTCATCGCCTTGTTTGCAAAAAAATATTGTGAAAGATTAAAAGTGGTTTTAGAAAATATTTAGTTTGGAATGATGCTGACGGGAAAGGTCGGTACTTGAATCTCAGCCGGGTGTATTAAGGGAATTTTAATACACAAATTATTCCTCACTGCCCCTTTACGCAAATTCGGGAACATTTATTATAAATTATACCTACATGATATCTAACATATAGGCGTAATCAATAAATAGGCGCGGAACCCGAAACTATACTAATACGCCACGAAAAAACCAAATTGCTAGCCCACGGCGTACCGTACAGACGTTCTCACGCCTTTAACTTAAAATGGAGCAATTTACTTATTTATAGCTCGGAAACTGGGAGTTACCTTTCATGTCCCTATGTAGGAAAATAATATTTACAAAAGATGAAAAGAGAAAAGGAAAAATAATAATAGAACAAAACTTAAGTCAATCAATAAATTAAAATTTGAAACTAAACGTTGCCCTTGACTAAACTGAGTGCACAAACGAACGGAATAAATATACAAAGCAATCTCTGCCTAAGATTGATCGTAAGATAAGTGAAACGCAAATAATATACATTGTTGCAGAAACATAATGGAATAAATTGCATCATATTCTACCAGAGAGTATAGATGAAATAATATACACTATCACCAGTGCTCGAATTGGGCCGGAACGCACCGGAACGCCATTCCGGTTGATACGGAAATATATTACGAGCGTTCCGGTTGATACAACACAAGTTTAAAGCGTTCCGCCTGCACACTAGAACGCTACTTCTTCGTTCCTCGTATTGTTTTCAAAAACAATCTTTATTCTGATCTGAACGAACCCAGATCCTACTACGTGTCTGTATAGTGTATTGTATTTTGAACGGACCTTGCTGCTTCTACGTTTCTGTATAGTGCAACGGTTCCCAACATTTTTTTATCTTCTGTACCCCTTGATTAGGCTTTTCATTTATGAGTACCCCCTCCTATCATTAACAACCACACACACATCCCTCCACGCAAATTTTTTTTGTTAGGTAGTAATGTTATTAGGTTAGCTAAATAATCAAACTAATCAATATCATTTAATTTATAGGCTTTTATTTTTATTTTACATTTTACAATTTATTTCTACTTTTTATAATAACAGCCTAGCATCAAAACAAATAAAAACAGCATTAAAAATGTTTTAACCACATTAACTTATGATGAAAGTACATAACAATTACTCAGCTTGATATACAAGTCTTCAAACGTGTCTCTTAATAATTTCAATGCAATCCTTGAGCTTGTTTCATGAAGCTGAGTTTTTTAAAATCACGTTCAAATAAAGACAGATATAATCCCAAGTCATGAGCTGCGTCAAGCTTATTGCGATATTTATTCTTAATATACGCATAAGACGAGAATGCTCTTTCGACAAGCTACGTGTTCGTGAAAGGCAATAAATAGTTTATTGCTTTATCACTGAGTTCTTTGTAGGCCTACTCTTCTCTCACTGCTGCCCAGAAGTCAATGACATTTCCTTTTTTTAAATCAGATTGTAAAGAGGAATCAGTCGAAAGTTCAATCAATATTTCTTTTTCAGTAACTGATAATTTTTCGGCTTGTTGAAAGAACAATTCGTTGAATGGATTTTAAATCCAGTTATCTTCACTATTTTGCTTCGGAAAATACTGTCTGCTTTTAAGTGAGCTACTTTACTACTTTTTACGTCTTTTGACAATTTCAGCTCGTTCTCAGATAAGAAACCATGAAGTGTTTAAAAAACTTCACAAAATTCCCAAAAATCCAATTTCTTGATCAGGAACTCGATTTTGTCAGACACATTAAATATGGTTATGGAACTGTTCTGTAACTCTAAGTCAAGTTGGTTTATTTTTTACAAAATTTCAAATAAGTATGTAAGCTGTTGAAGCCATTCACTTTCATGAAACCTAGAGCTCAACTCAAAAGGGTGGTCTTAAAAAAAACTTGAACTTCATGTCTCAATTCAAACAATCTTATGAGTACTTTTCCTCGTGAAAGCCATCTACCTCACTTCTGTGTACAAAAGTAATGTAGTATGGAGGCTGTCCATCTCTTCACACAAAGATTTTAATAGTCTGGAGTTTGTTTAATTGGCCTTAGTAAAATTAACAACTTTCACATATTGATTGAGCACTTCCTTCAATGAATGTGGCAGAGGTTTGGCCGCTAGGCTTTGTCTGTGAATACAGCAATGGCTCCAAGCTACATGGGTAGTGACTTCTCTGATGCGACCGCGTAAGCCTTTATAACAGCCAGGCATAGATTTTCCATCATCCGTGAAAACACCACAGCAATTGGCCCAATCAATTTCTTTTTCACAAAAATAACCCTGAATGACATTAAATATGTCCTCGCCTGTACAACTATCAGTGAGAGGATAGTACAGTAAAAGATTTTCTTCAAGCACGTTATCATTTAAATATCTTGCAATAACAAGCAAAATTGACGGATTGGAAACATTAGTGCTTTCATCCAGACAAAATTGACAGATTTGAATCATCAATGCTTTCATCCACCTGTATTTAAAAGAAGGGACTAATTTCAATTCTTTTAATGACTGTAGATTCAATGTCGTGAGACATGTCATTAATTCTACGAGAAACTCTATTGTTTGAGGAGGGAATGTTGCTAATTATTTGGACATGGTCTTCACCAAACATACATTTAACAGCATCTTTAATACAAGGAGATATAAAATTTTCAGCAATTTTATTATTTTTATCGCTTTTGGCAATACGGTAACTTATTCTGTACAACGCTTCAACCACATTCTCATTGACTTTGCAGATAACACAAAAGAAGTTAGATTAGGGCCGTTTGATAGTCTCTGGGAAAAATTAACATATTTTTGTTTAAAAAGGGGATGTTTTGTATCAAACGGGGAATTACTAAAGATGGCTTCATGCCACCAAAAGACAACGCACAGTGGTTTTGGACAATCTTAATCTCCCGTGAATGAAAATCCATTTATCAAGTATTCATCAGAATATTTTCTTTTCTTTGGAGGAGCACTGATGTTTTGAGTGTTTTTTATTAGTGTTAACTTTATCTCTTACCAGAACAGATTTATCAGTCGCTGCATCCTGGTCCCCTTGCGCTTGTAAATCATCAGACTGGTTCTAAGTACTTGCAGCTGCCGAATCAGCAGGTTGAATTTAAATGCTAGTTGCAGCTCTCTTAAGATTTCTGGTTTTCAGCCACTTATCCATTTTGAAAAACAAAACAATATCAACAGAAAGTCACAACAATAGATAATAGCTAAACTCTTCAAATTAAGAACTCATAAAAAAGGAACGAAGCTAGGCTAAGCACGTTACTCACTTGACGTTCAATCGAACACTAAAATGATGGCCTATTTTCAATTGCGTTTTAAATGAAAACGTCAAAACCGGAAGCTCTGAGACAATTCGGGGTATTTCTAGAATTACTAGAAACGAAAAGAACAACAAAAGAAAGGGGAGAGAGAAAGAAGATTGCGCGTGCGCAGTAACAGTTTTGGCGAAGAGAGGAAGACATAGGTTTAATCGCGCGATATGATTGGTGGTGGGCGGGGATAGTGACAACTAATTACCAATCAATTACTAGGCCTACGCCTATTTCTTCCTTTTCTTTATTTCGTGATGGACTTTCACTTGTGTCTCTTTGTAAACCAAAACTCTATAGCTTTGTTTTTGTGTTTTTATTTTAACTCTTTATGTTTGGTGTTTTCCGCCACAACCAATATTATTTTCACGTACCCTCAACCAGTTCGCTACGTACCGCAGGTTTGGAACCGTTGGTATATTGTATTGTATTTTGTATTACACTGGGTTTTCCCATAATATGCTTCACAATAGAGATGACGATTCCTATAACAATAAAATGACTTCAACACAAATATTTTACCGATGTTAATCTTTCACCTTCCCTTTTGTAGCCTCTATTGTGGCCTGTGGGGAGTATTTTTTGAAAGGGCATTTGCTGTTTCTGTTCGTAGGTAGAATATTTCTACCTTCAGTTTCACATTGTCTTTCATAGTGCAAATAGCGTAGGTAACTATTTGAAATTTTGAGCTCTGTGCCACAAGTGAAAATAATAATTATAAAAAAAATCAGAAGTACATACTATTTATTTTTATAAATTAGTTTTTGCGTAAAATTGTATTTATCTACTCAATTTAGCTATAATATTTCCTTGCAACATCGGTTTACAAAATACTTTTAAGAATATAAGCGTCATTAAAAACGGAGATATATATGCAGCGTGTAGATGATAATAATAAGCGTAAAAATGTGTTTCTATCAAAAATGACTGACAGGTTTAATGAAAATGAACGTGTGTTGAAAACCGGAGTTTGAAATGCACGTTTTGTTACCCGTTTCATGCAACGCTGGAATATTTTGTTCTAACTGCAATATTGTCGGGAGTGAAGTTAATTAATACTAGATGCTTATGGTTAAATATTTATTATTAATTTGTAAACAACACGTTGCATCTTTAAAATTCAATAGCACATTTTTTAATTTCAACTTATTTTTCATTAGTAGCTTTTCTAAAACACAAAATACTCTATGTATTTGGAAATGATACAGATCAATATTTCCCATGCACAAACAATCATCATGTTTACTTATTAGTAAAATGAACTGGCATATTGGTTTATAGAAAAAATAATCCCATAACATAGGTACTTTGGTTTTAGACTAGTATCTACATACATAGTTAAATATTGGATATCGTTTTACTGTAGCAGTGTATTTTTTGTTTCAATATAAATCAATATTCATAATTTTATTAATTGTAATTATCAATAAATTAGATTAGTAAAATAAACTGCAAGGTGATATTCATTTAACTGAAATTTATTAAACTGATCTGGCTTAGTATGCAACTTATTGAGTGTGTATATACTAAGCAATAGGTTCTACCAATGTAGTGGTTTCATGCTGTAAAAGAGATTAAGGAATTATTGGCTGTTAGTTGTTACCATTCCGGTTGTTAAAATTTCCCAACTCGAGCAATGACTATCACAGAAACATTTAGTAAAGAGGAACTTCGCTTTCCACCAAAGAGCATAGCTATCGATTACCCATTTCAAAGACCACCATTTAAAAATATATATTTTTTCTTACAACTCGTAAACTATTGGGTTTATAAAAATATATTTCAAATAAAAGGTTACTTAATTTTAACATCCCTACAATTTTGCAATGAAAATCTATTTCATATCTCAAAGGATTATGGAGATATTATCAAAATAAAAAGAGATTTTCTCTTTTGTAGAGTACCTCCTAGTAATTTTCCCGGAAAAATTAAATGAACCATTTTGTTTGTAAAGATAAAATCGCTAGAGCAGATTTTGAAAAAAAATCAATGTTTTTTCTTTATACCCATAAACTACTCTTAATTTTAGAGTTAGGTATCTAATTCAAAAAACATCTCTTCAGAACCTTATGAAAATCCTAGATACCAAGTTTTAGCCCAAACGGTAAAAGGGTTTTGGCTCCAGTTGGAGATATAGACAAAGAGACAAACAGACAGCATCGCGAAAGCCACTTTTCGTTTTTAGGGGTTCATGAAACGTGGACATCCACCAAAATCTTGAATTTGATTTTTTTATAGTCACACTACTTCTCTCTCTCTCTCTCTCTCTCTCCTAGGTCTCGCGTGCAAGTAAAAATGAATTCAAATATTAAATCTGCTACAAGCTTAGTTTTCTAATAAGCTCAGTCATTTTAATTTACAATATTCCTTAAGAATTTTAAGAGTTATATATATATATATATATAAATAAATATATATATATAAATATATATATATAAATATATATATATATTTATATGTTCAGCATCAATGATTTCTCCTATGTGTAGCAATAATTTTGGTTAATGATTAAATACTTTTCAAGCTATGGATTCTTGGTAATGGAAACTGCTCTTGTAGGATTAAAATGACTTGTAAAACATGACCTGTAAGACTTTGAACAACATGGCGGTAAAAACAGAGACCTTAAAAAGTGTACTACTTGACGTCGTACGTTTAGCGGGCAGTAACGACGTTAAAAACGTATTTCATAGCCACCTCGAGACACTAATGTGCTAGTTTCTTTATTATGACATTGCCGACAGGCTCTTGCCGATAAGTACTCGCGTGATACGCGATCATTTCCTTCAAACCTCCCCCCTCCCCCCCTTTTCCTTCCGCCAACATTCAAATAAAACTTCCTTCCAAGACCAGCGTGCTGGCGAACCACTAGCAACCATTTGCGGTAATCTGACCCTTATATTACAGGGACATGAACATCGCAGCGCACGATAACTCAATCTTAGGTGTAGGTGGGGGAGGATAACCTCTAACAGTGGCGGACACGGCCCTATTGTGAGGGGGCTTTATCGCTGTTCCGGCTAGTTAGCGTGCTACATTACAGACGAAGGTAATCCATCATCCTCTTGCTCACAGATTTACGTTACCAACAATTTGTGATATCACGGAATTTTTTTTTTACTTGCGACATTTAATTACCACTTCCTGGAAGACATAGATTATGTCCGTACACGACTTACAAACCAGCTGGATAATAGGAGAACTTGTATCGCTTGGCACACATGGGTGTACCGAGGATAAAATTATTTTCCACTCTTTCTTCACGTAAATTCAGGTAAATTTCTTTTGAATGCTACCTTCTTCATTCCTGCTCATTTAGAATAGTTAAATGCGTCCAACCCTGGCGGGTAGTAAGGAGTGGAGCAAAACCAGCTTTAAGAGCCCATCTTACCCAACATGTACCCCAATTTTCTTAGGAATGTACAGTATATATATCTGAAAGAAAAAATTACTTGATCTACTTTCATATATTAATACGTCAAGTCTTGTTATCTGCCATTGTAATTTTATAAACATTATCAATGCTTGTAAATAACCCTTTTAATACAGTAAATTTTAATCAATGTTGACCTAAAAAAGGTTGTATTTTATAAAAGATGTTACAAATGTACTGTACATGCGTAAGCAAATAAAGGCGTCACTCGACTACGGCGCGTCACATCGTAGCATGACGTCTTCATTATAAAACAGTGGCATTGAGATCAATGGAATAATTTGACTGTAATTTTTAAAAATACAACAAACTTGAAAAATAATTGTTTTTATGGTAAAAAAATCTATTTTACTGAACCCTACTTTGCTTTTGTTAAGTGAGGAATGCAGTAGATCGCACTTTGATGAGATTTTCAGTTCGTTCGTATTCATGAAGTCTATTTAAAATATCCCGATTAATCAGCCATGAGAGGAGATTTAAGGTTTTAAATGGTACGAT